>CAUYSK010064652.1:0-27868 GCA_963575035.1 Avahi laniger | reverse complement strand
GTGAGATTCGACCATACCCTTTATGATGAATCAGTAGATGCAGTAAAAGGGTGTGCAGGATGACCTCCCTGTCAGTAGGTGACACTTGCAGGGAGGAGCCAGCTGCAGTGCTGTTTTTGTGTCCTGTAGCCAGCTCATGTTCCTCTGGAGAGGCCCTCTTGTGCCTCAGGTGGTGGGTGGGGCCCTGGGACTTCCAGGTGTGTCCCTATCCTCCACCTCAGTGGGAGCAGGTCCAGGAGTGAGTCTGGGTGGGGCTAGGTTGGGTAAGCCTGCCCTCAGGCTCCACAACTGCTGTTAGCAGGGGACAAAGGTCTGCTCTTTGTTTCTGTGCAAAGCTGCCAGGAGGGGCTGAAATGGCTCCACTCAGCTCAAAGTCTGGGCTTGGGGAGTGGGGCTGTCCAAGACCCACACTTTGGAGCAGGTCTCGCTCCCCTCCAATCTCCCCCTCTCCGTGTCCTCTCCCAGGCCTCTGCCAGCAAGCGGGCACTCAGGCCGATGGATCTCCCCTGTCTGTGACGTGGGCCAGGAGGTTCCCTACCCAGGATGGCAGCCTGAGCTGGGTGCACAGCCCTCTTTTGGGAGGAGGGTTGCCGCTCCGGCACCTTGATCTGGCCCTGAAGGCACACACTTCTCAGTAGGCTCTTTCACCGATCTCTCTTCTGTGCCCTGGGGGCAGTGGGATCCTGACCTGGGTGTACGGGGTCTAGTCTGCAGGCCTGACTCCTGGACCCTGGAGATCAATCCCTGACCCTGCCAGGGGGAGAGGTGCTGGTCTTGAATCACCTACAGGGTGCCCAAGCTGGATCGATTTCACTCCACGTCGGGATTTGCCCCGCTCTCCTGGAGTCCCCAGGCAAGCAGCACCTGGGAGGGCTGGCGGGCAGGGAGCTCGCAGTCTGAGTACCCCTCAGTCTGCTGTAGAGCCCCAAAAGGAAAGGTCCCGTTTCTTGGAGATGCCTCCGTGTGATGGCTAAATTGTCTCTCTGGGCACCCACGGGTAGGGAGTGGGAAGGAGAGAATGGAGCACTATGGCGTCTGCCAATAGGCTCCAGTCTGCACGGAGAGGTGCCCGAGGGAGCTGGGAGCCCGGCGCCATGTCCACAAGAGGCCACTGCTCACTGGCGACAGCCGTCTCTGGGCTGGTGTCAGCATGTCTCTCCAGTCGCTCAGGAGCCCACCTGCAGTCCGAGATGCAAGTCCGCTCTACCTACCCTTGTCACTGGTCTCTAAGCCTCTCGGGACCTTTCTCCTTCCAGTTTTCCTCTGCAACGTCTTCCCGTGGAGTCTCCTGTAGTTTCAGGCTCCCTTCCTTCTGACCCTCACCCAATCTATGTTTCTCTGCTAGTTTATTTTTTTCTCTTTCTTCTAAAATTTGTCTTTTTTGCAGAGACACTCTGACTGGCGGCTTTTCTCATCCGCCATCTTGGCTCCTCCTATCGGTTACATCAGTTTGGTTTGCAAATCTCAAGGGCTGAGTATAGTTCCAAGTTCTCATGTTGGCCTTTTATTTATTTATTTTTTTTGCTTACTCGATATCAAAACATCCTCCTTTGCAGATGAATATGCAGATATGGAGAAGGTTTTTTCTTTTTCTTTAAGTTCACCTTTACCTCACAGGCATAGAAAGTCCTATGGAGTTCCAGTTTTCCATCTTGAGTGGACCCTGGGGTTTAAGTTTGGCCCCCATGACAACGTTGAAATTTGGGGCTAGGGACATTTGCTGGGGTATAGGACACCACTACCACCACCTCTCCCCACCTCCACATGCCTCCCAGGCAAGGCTGGACTGGTTCTGGCCGCAGAGTGGACTTGGAAATTTCACTGCTGGTGCTTTATGGGGGCCGGGGTGTGTCTGGAGAGTCCTCTCTTGGGGAGGCACAAGCAACGAACAGTTCTCAGGCTCCCAGGAGGATTTAGGATTTTACACAGAGCCAAACCCCTCCTTGGTAGTCTTCAGGCCAACAGAGACACTTGGAGGCTAGAGAAACCTAACTGCATGTTTTTATTTTTGTATTTATTTTTTTATGTTTTTCATTTTAAACAAGAAGTTATTTAAACAACCAGATGCTTGACTTGAAGGGAAAACTATTGAGGATTTGTTTTAGAACGTCCCTACTTAAAGACAAATTGCCCTACATGTAACAGCTACATACAAAGAAGTTATAAAATTTCCTCGATTTAAATGATAAATGAAAAACATTGACATTCTCCAGCCTAACAGTGTATGCAAGGATTTTTATGTTGTTGAATTCTTTTGTTTGTGTTTTTGGTAAAACAGTGAGAGCAAAATAACTTACTGGAATATAAAGGCAAGAGCTAAGTTAGCTCACAAATACTTTTAGGAAAAAGTACCTACAGTGATTCTTTCACTTCTCTGGTTTCCTGCTTTCACTTAGATTTTGACCTTGTAATTTTTTGGTCTCTTGTCTATCAGCCTCTCAATCCTTTTAAGAAAAATTTTAAAAAATTATCCAGGATTTAAAATTTTCAGTAACAGGGTTGATCACAAATAACACTAAAGCTTGCTCCCTTGCTTCCTTTTTAGTTCTTACTCAAGTATCTTATCGGTGAAGCCTTCCTTAAGCACACTTTACAAAAAAGATTTCCCATACCACTCCCTCTTCTCCTTTTATTTTTTTTCATAGCGTTTATCATCGCCTGTGTATTTACTTGTTTATTTTCTATCTCGCCTGCACTACAATGTAAGTTCCGTGAAAAGGGGGCTGTGTTTTATTCACATTGCCAAAAACATTTCCTGGCAGACAGCAGACACTTAATATTTGTTGAATCAGTGAAGGAAAGCTCTCCCCTGAGCTCCGTTTTAAAGTATCTGTCAACTTGAAATCTCCACTTGAAATCAAATAGGTTTTTCAATCTTAACATGGACAAAATACAGCTTTTGATTTTCTGTCCACTCCGAACACCACCCCACCTTCCCCATTTCAGTAAACAATACCACATTCTTTCAGTTACTAATGTCAGAAACTTAAGAGTCATTTGTAATTCCTCTCTTTCCTCAAAACCTAACTCTAATCTATCAGCAAGGTCTATAGATCAAACCTCCAAAATAAGGCTCAAATCCATCCTCTTCCCTTCATCTCCATAGCTACACCTTATGGCAACCAGAATATCCTTTTAAAAACTTGTGTCCCAATACATTGCTCATAATTGTTCTCTATCACTGTTCTCTACATGTATTTAATTGTTTTCTTGCAATTTGTAATTGTGCACTTCTCAGTTCGGGGAGTTCTTGAACAGGAGAGATTTTCCTACACTTCTCCCAGGTGAGGGTGGATCTCTGTTTGGTATCAGTGAAGGATCCTGGGCCCATGAAATCGGCCTTTCCCAAGGGCAAAAGGATTTTACTTCTGCATTTCCGCTAAAAGCAGTGGATCTTTGCCTGGACTGTTAGGGCAGAAGGCTTGCCAGCTCTCCTCCAGTGGCTAATGGCTTTTACTTTATACAAGGTAAAGGTCTGAGGAAATGGGCTGTGTTTTGTGTCTGCCACTCAGTGCCATTGCATCAACCATCACCTGCACGTCTCTGTCACCCAGTGTCACTTCTCACAAGTCTCCTGCCCCAATCTTTCTCATTACCACCAAGTGGAGGCTTGTGGAAAGGAGCTCTGAGTGAACTACTGCTGTCAGGGGATTTCGCTTATTCTAAACTAATATCTATTACACAGTTGGCCTTTAAAGAATTCCTTAACATCTTAGTGATTTCTGTCAGGAAACAATTTTCCATGAGTCTTTCATGTTTCTGCATGATTTGAAAGTAGAGGCACTGCCTGTCTCTTTGTTCTGGACTACCTTTCAAGATTTATATAACCAACAACCTGGAAAGACAGATATCATCTTCCTCTACAAGAAAGATTTGATTAGAGTATAATAAAGTTATCTCCCAACAGAGTAAAGGGATAAATACCCCTTATCAAATATTTGGGCTCCCTAAGCTCATGGATCCTTCTGTTATGCAAACCACTATGTACACAGATGTCATCTGGTCCTCTTCTTAGTGAACTGTCTGGATTGGGGATCAGGGTACCAGCAAGAATGCTGACACTTCGATTAATGCTATTGGTGTAACAAAGTCCTTTGTCTCTGATTCAGAAGTCTGTGGCAAGCTAAGTTACTAACGTGCAAGTCGGGTAAACACTTAGAGTGCTCTAAATTCTTGATAAACCTTACTTTGCTTTAGTGGCAGCCTCTTATTCTCTGACAAAGGTGAAACTGTTCATGTAACCTGTTTCACTTTCAAGGGGATTGTTGCTCTTTGGAATTCAGTTCCTTTGACTGTTTTCTCTGATGAGTATAAGTTATGACTTTCTCTTATTAGAATGGGAGTAACGTCTTACAGCTTTCCACATCTTAGGTGAAAACATAACTCCCAAGGTACACCTGTTTGATTACTTTTTATTACCAAACTTAGACAAGGATCTGCAAACTGTTATTGTTCAGCTTACACGTTTAATTAGTTTTTAAAAGCAGAGGCTTGAGTGAAAAACTCCAGGAATTTTGAAAAACAGTCCATGGACTATTTCATCACAAGGCCTGGAAGATAAGGGACCAAGTTTTTTTTTTGTTTTTTTTAATTAACCTTCAACACAGGTGAGGCAGGAGAGGGTGAAAGAGTCTGACTCATGAGAATGAGGTGTTGTGCAGAATGTACATATGTCTTGGCTGCCAACTCTGTTAGAGGACCAGGGGAACGTATAGGAAAACTATAACCAATCAGGGTAGAGAGAGGACTTTTGGAGCTCTTGAAAATGGGTAAGAAGATGTGACAGACCTAAAAAGGACACAAAGGACAAGTAGAATAGCAAGTGGTGTATTGAGAATTCATGGGTTTTATATTTCTTTGTTGTTGTTTTTCCCTCTCCATATTCACTTTTTCTGACGTACAGAATTTAGACTTTCGTGAGATTTACCTCTTCTGCATTTGGAAATACTATTAGGACTGTCAATGAAAGTGCCTAATCTTCCTCTAACCAACTTTCCCAGGACTCCTTGAGCCATAAAAGATAGAAAAACAGTTGGAACTGATTCATCACTGAGCTGTTAGTTCCTGCTACATAGATCCCAGAACAGCTTTAGTTCTTATATTTTCAAAGCCTAGTTTAATTTTTCTTCTAACTCTGAATTACCCAATATTCCCATTTTGCTTAAGTTAGCCAAGGTTGCATTTCTGTTGCCAGCAACCAAAGAAAGCCACCTGAATACAAGTGGTCCAAAAGAGGGCATCATAGAGATCAAAGAAAGCTTTTGAAGGTAGCCTGAAATCCAGACACTTTATTTAAAATTATTAAAAACATGTATTAATGACTGTCAAAATTGCTGGTTATGGTACAATGACTAATCAATTTCATGTTTTTATGTGCTTGTAGTTAATCAGTGTTTTCTAATGATTAGGCTGATGTTTTATTACTACAAACTATATTTAGAGTTTACTCTCATTGTCTCCCATGTTAGAAATAAAAGGAAATGAGAATGAACTGAATTAATAAGGTATAACATGCTACAGGAAAAAAAAATTGAGGAAAGGGTGTTGAGAGTAGCAGCAAATGGTCTATGTTACAATAAAATATATGCATTTATTGAAATGTAGCTGTTTATGATTTTTAAAATTCCAGTTAAGAAACTCAGTTGTACTACGCATATCATACATGGAAAAAATTTAAAGAACAAGATATTCCAAGTAGATATTAGAAGGAGAAATACAGTAGAGCACCAAGATATCTCTCATCAAATGTCTCAAAAAATGCACAGAACAAAAATGAGACAAAACAACTGCCACAAACAGATCAGTCTAACAAAGGATTTAGAATGAAAAAAATAATTTTTTTTGGCTAATCTGGCCCTCTTGTTATGTAGATGAGGCCCTATGGCCCAGGGAGACCATTTTGATTTGTCTAAAGCTTACAAGGATAGATTTCAGACACGGTTCAGAAGAAGGAGCCTCTCTCTTTTGAGGAGATGGCAGCATATTGAATTCCTGTTCAATACGAAATTCAGTCATGTAACTTGTAGAAATAATAGGTTTTAAGACTCCCTTAAAATATATATATATCACTCGGAGTCCTCTTTTAGGGTTACCTCATCACTTTTTGGAAATATTATAAAAACTTATTTAATAGAAAAGGGTGTGTCCTGATAATCAAAATAAGACCACTTAATGCTTATCTTTAATATCTAAGATTTTTTCAAACATGATAATTGAGCAGAACCAGAAGATTCAGGAGCTCAGTCTTCCACAGGTTAGTTTAACCCAGGGTTACTCAACCTTCACACTACTGACATTCTGGGCAGGATAATTCTTTGTTGTAGGGGGCTGTCCAACATATGGTATTTAGTAGCATCCATGGTCTCTACCTACTAGATGCCAGTAGTACCCATAGTCATGACATCAAAAATGTCTCTTGACATTGCCAAATAGCCCTGGGTTGGGGGGGCGGGGGGAACTGCCCTGTTTGAGAAACACTGGTTTTAACATCATGACTACAATAAAACAAATACAACCACCAGCTGTATAACTCCGCTATGAAGTCAACTGTAATTAAACTAGAGATACATTTTTATTTTAATCAAAATACATATCACAGCTAGAAGTAAATTACACTAGTTTTTGTCTAGTACTGAGCTGTCCAATACAGTAATCACAGGCCACATGTGGCTAATGAGCATTTGATATCTGGCTACTCCAAAGTGATAAATGCAGTAAGTATAAAATATGCACTGCATTTTGAAGAGATGCTATGAATAAAGAATGTAAAATACATCAGTAATTTTTATATTAATTGAGCTATTTCAGGTATACTTACTGGGTGAAATATTAATTTCACCTGCTCATTTTTACTTTGTTTAATGTAGCTACTAGAAAATTTTAAATTACATATGTGACTTGCATTATAATTCTATTGGGCGGCACTAGTCTAGAAACTTGAAATGATTGAGTATTATTCTTTAATGAAATAAATTTGTAAGTTGGCCAAGCCAAAAAGACCTTGGAAAGCACAGCCCTATGAAATCAGCTCCCTTGTGAGCATCATAACTCTTTATCACGCCTGAATGACTTTTCTGCTTCTTTAAACCAGTTGCTTCTATTCCAATGCTTTATTCTCAGTGCTTCAACCGGTTGTTTTCTGGTTGCTGATTTATTTTCATGTTGTTCCTTATCATTCTCCTGCACATCTGTTTCTTTCATACACTCAGGAACTTTCCTAGTGGGATGTTGAGATGCAGCATCCATCATACTTAGAAAATCGTAAGCCGGAAGAGGAGGTTTCCATTCCTGAGCAGGTAAAATTTCTGAAAGGAAAATACAATCAAGGGTTGAAGACTAACAGCTACAAAATTATCACATGAATATACTAGAAAATGTTTTATTTTGAAAAATATATTTGTAGGAGTGAAGGCTTTATTAGTTTTACTTATCTAAGCAAAGCTAGATTTTTTTTTACTGTCACTGTCAATAAGAAACTTGATACATTTGCCAATACTAGCCATAGCCATTTTTATATTATCTTTATAAGTTATTATTTTCTAAATAAAGTATTACTATAGAAAAAAGGTCCATAGTCTCACTCTCAGTCAACCCTTGTTGAGGTCTTAAAAAATAGCAATATGTGTAATAAGATTACACACGGACAGGTACAAGGTGAAATGAAAACGTCTCCTGCTTCCCTCCCCACTTCACTCTCTATCTCCAAAGATATGTAATCATTTCTTATGAATTATTCCAGAAAAAGGTTCTGGAATATAAATAATTATTATTTTGTTATTTATACAAGTGTTTCCTTACATTTTAAAACATTTTCTGGTTTTGAAGCTTTTGATTAAGATCCTTTCTATATACTTTAGGAAAACAAGTTCATTTTATAAAAATAATTATAGACAAGGACTAATTTAAAGTTGCTATGGAATCAACTGTACTACACATAGACAGTGATTAGATAATTTCTCTTAGATGCACTTCATGGCAGTGAATCTTAACATTATTTTAAAATGTTGGCCATTAAAATAGGAAAACTGATTAAAGCTGATAACATATATGAACTAAATTAGCTAACTTTCCTCCATTTATTAGACAGATTTTGCAAAAAACAGTTATAGGATTTAGTTGGCCCATTTAAAACAGTATTTTGAGAAATAAACTATATAAGGCAATATGCAAAGTAAACCTTTTAAAAATAAACTCCAATGAGAGAATCTATATACTGTTCCATGCCAAAAACATTAATAATAAATGTTCATAAAATACAAACATGAGCATCTCTCCTAAGTATCTTTAGAAGCTTAGAAAATACATATAAATTTCAATTTCCTAGAGTGGATTAAAGCTCAAAAAAAATCTGTATATGTACATATGCAATATATCTATGCTTTACTTACTGATATATAATTTCTTCACTTTGACTCAGTTATACGAAATCCTGGTTGGCAAATCAGCAGGGTATTAAATTTCGGCTACCCATGGAACTAATGTTTCAAACTGGCATTGACAGGATAGCAGATTCAAAAGTAACAGATGAAATATTTTCTTGAATGTAATGAATAGGTAAGAAGAGTAATTGTAGTTTGCAATATGCAGATAAATATATATTAAAGTATCTTTAAGAAAAGTTCAATTTAAAGCATGATAAACAGTTAGCAATATTTGTGTTTTTGAGACAGTCTCACCCTGTCTGTCACCTAGGCTGGAGTGCAGTGGGGCAATCATAGCTGCAGCCCCAAAATCCTGGGCTCAAGTGATCCTCCCACCTCAGCCTCCCGAGTAGCTAGGACTACAGACATGCTAATTTTTTTAAAATTGTCTGTAAAGATGGGGGTCTTGCTATTGTCAGGGCTGGTCTCAAACTCCTGAACTCAAGCAGTCCTCCTGCCTCAGCATTCTGAGTAGCTGGGATTACAGGCGTGAGCCACCGTGCCCAGCTTAGCAATGTTTGTTTTTTTAAGGTAAATGCTGCGGCCTAGTGGTCTGAGACTATGACAAAATGCCTGAAACTTAACATCCCAATTCTGCAAATTACTTGCTGAGGGAACTCTACAGAGATCTTAAAACTGTAACCATGTATGGGTAATAAATACATTATTCATAAAATTAGTAATGATAATATATAATAATAGTAATAATAATAAACACTTATTAAGCCTTTATAATATTTCAGGCATTATTCATTTAATCTTTACAATAAGGTGAGTACAATTATTATCTCAGTTTTAATGTGAGAAGACCAAGGCATACAAAGGTGAGGGAACTAGACCAAAGTTGAGTATAAATCTCAAATAAGAATAGCCAGTGGCCACAGTTTCCCAGAAATTAAGATGTGCAGCAGCAAAGGTGAGGCAGACATCTGCGGCATCATGTTACCAATTTAGACTATTCCCAGAATGTCCCTGTAATCTACCCCACGCCACCCCCCACCCCAGCTCAGACAGTGGTGAGAGCAGGCCCTGCTAGCACAGAAGGCAGGAACCAATATACAGAGAAGTACCGTTCAGTTTTCCTGTGCTGCAGAGGCTACCAGAATAGTTCAAGAATAGCAGCAGTCATACATAGAAGTGACAGAAACCCTCAAAGAGTGAGGTGGTAAAGATATTAACAAAATTGCAATGGAAGATATACTAGTCTCTCAGGAAGTTCAGAACAATTCTGGTTCTTTCCTCTTTCTAATAGTTCAGAGTTGGGCAATCAAAGCCTCCAGGGATGTTCATTATAGAAAAGGATCTTTATTTAGGTAATGATAACACTTGAGAGTTTGCACTTTACAAAGTGCCTTTGCATACAGAGTTTTACTTGATTTTTAAAAATACCTATGTGATGTTTTCAGAGTAGGAATCATTAATCTCATTTTACAGCTGTTAAGGAGGAAACTAAGAAAGACTTGCCTAGAGCCACATAGTTAGTAATCGAGGAAGCTAGGTCATAAGCTCAAGTTTCTGTGTTTTGAATAACACTTTTTTTTTAAGCAATTCAGTTTGAGAAGCACTCTAGCCCTAGCTACACATATCCTGACTTAGAGTCCATGGGAATTCTGTGTCACTGCAGCTGCAAAATGACAACACTCGTTTAATTTTATAAAATAGCAATGCAGACAGTAAAGTAAATGCAGACTATCTAAAGAGTTTAAAGAGCTACAACTAAAAGGATCCCTGCACCATGTAGCTAGAATGAAGAAGTCAAAGACAAGTGAAAACTACAGAAAGGCTTCCTTCCAGACTGACTTAGACAAAACAGTGAACTTAATTTTGTCCCATTTCCTAGGGAAACATTAAAACCAATAAATTATCTCAAAAACTTAAGACCAAAATACCATCTAAAAAGACCCAGAATTGCCAAAATAACCTAGAAAATGAGGAACGAAGGTAAAGGAATCAAATTTCCCAATTTTAAAACACACTACAGAGCTGTAATATTCAAGAGAGTGTGGTACTAAAATAAGGACAGACACACAGACACGTACATGAATGTTCATAGCAGCATTATTCGTAATAGCCAAAAAGTGAAGGCAACCCAAATGTCTATCAACCGATGAATGGATAAACAAAATGTGATACATTCATACAATAGAATATTATTCATGCATAAAAACGATGAACTACTGGTTCATGCTATAACACGGATGTTCCTTGAAATCCTTATGCTAAGTGAAAGAAGCCAACATAAAACGTTACATACTGTATGATAACATTTATATGAACTGTCCAGATTAGGCAAATCCATACAGCCAGAAAGTAGATTAGTGTTTGCCAGGGGGTGGGAAGAGAGGAAAATTGGGAGTGACTGTTAATGGGTATAGGGTTTCTTTTTGGGGCGATAAAAATGTTCTGGAATTTGACAGAGGTAATAGTTGCATAGCATTGAGAATATAATATACTAAAAGCTACTGAATTATACCTTTAAAAGGGTAGATTTTATGGTATATGAATTATATTTCAACAAAAAATATCATCCATAGGCTATTTAAGCATGACACTCTAGTTAAAACTGCCTAACTTGACAGAAATGAAGTAGACCACCTGGGAAGAATGGGTGTGGTACAATGATTGACACTAAAATTGGCCAGGTGCAGTGGCTCATGCCTGTAATTCTAGCACTGTGGGAAGCCGAGGCAGAAGGATTGCTTTGAGCTCAGGTTCAAGACCAGCCTGAGCAAGACCAAGACCCCCGTCTCTAGAAAAATTAGCCAGGTGTGCTGGCATGCACTTAATAGTCCCAGCTAATTGGGAAGCTCAGGCAGGAAGCTCGCTTGAGCCCAGGAGTTTGAGGTTGCAGTGAGCTATGATGATGCCACTGCACTCTAGCTAGGGCAACAACAGAGTGAGACTCTGTTTCAAAAAAAAGAAAAAAAAAAGGAAAATTAAATCCAGTATGTTGAAGAGATAGCTGCATTCCCATGTTCATTGTAGCATTATTATTCACAATAGCCAAGATATAAAATCAACTTAAGTGTTCACCAGTGGATGAATGGATAAAGAAAATATGGTATATACACACAATGGAATGCTATTCAGTTTTTAAAAGAGGAGGAAATCCTGTTATTTGTATCAACATAGATGAACCTGAAGGACATTATGTTTAGTAAAATAAACCAGGCACATAAAGACAAATATGGCATAATCTCATTTTCATGTGGAATCTAAAATAACTGAACTCACAGATGTAGCAGCAAGTACAATGATGGTTACTGGGCTTATGGGTGGGGAGTGGGCCAATGTTAAAGTACAAAGTTTATTAAACAGGAGGAATAAGTTCTAGAGATCTGTTGTACAGTGTGGTGACTACAGTAAATAATAATGTATTATATACTTAAAAATTACTAAGAGAGTATATTTTAAACGCTCTCTCCACAAAGAAATGAGAAGTATGTGAGGTGATGGGTATGTTAATTAGTTTGATTTACTCATTCCACGGTGTTTATATGTGTCAAAATATCATATTGTATGCCATAAATATAACAATTTTTCATTTGTCAATTTAAAAAAATTCTGGCTCTGGAGTAAAAGAGATCCAGGTTGGAATCCAAGCTTCCTCATTTACTGGTTAATTATGACTGAACTAGTTACTTAACTCTTCTACAGATAATAATACTTTACATGAGCATTGTGAGAATTAAATGAGATACTATATGGAAATCACTTAGCATTGTCCTGGCCACCTAGTAAGCATTCAATAAATGTTGGCTACTATTATTAAATTTAATAAAATGTAACACAGTGGTACTTATTTTTATGTGTAATAACATCTACCACATATGCTTATTATGTGGATTAGATAAAATAATTTAAGAAACGTACTTTTTGTTAGCTATTATTATTCAAGTTAAATATAAAATAATGATACTTATTAAAATACTATTTCATTAAGCAGAAATTCTTCCTCCAAATATTTATGTATATAGATTAGATATAATGATTATGGAGTTTAGATAAAATCAATGCAAACTCAGTTGTCACCTGATAATCTCAGTGACTACACAGACTATTTGACTAAATCACATGGTTACTTGGAGATTCAATAAAACAAGGAAATGATATGTTAAGATACATCAGGCGATTTGGTTAAGAGTAGGGGCTCTGGAGTTAGATTGTTTCATTTGAATCCTTGTTCTGGTATTTATTAGTGAATAACCTTTGACAAGTTACTTAACCTCTATCTCAGTTTTATCATCTGGCAAAAGAGTACAGGGATTACACCCAGAATTCTGAAGTGGTTGTAAGAATAAATCAGATAATCCCTGAAATGTAATTAGCACCATGCCCGAAAAAGAACACATTCTTAATGAATACTGGCTATTATTTTTATTCCAACAGTAACTTTCTATGAAGTAATTGCCCTATAATGTAAAAGCAAGATGTGTCATAACCATAAGGGTAGAACCATCTGATCAACAAAAGCAATAATAATAATGTTGAGGGAGAAACCAAAAGATAGTTTCAGTCTGAGATATACGTGTTTGGAATACAAGCATATGTCACTTTATTGTGCTTCACTTTATTGCACTTAGATATTTCGTATTTTACAAATTAAAGGTTTGTGGAAATCCTGCTTTGAGCAAGTCTATTGGTGCCATTTTTTTCAACAGCCTTTGCTCACTTCGTGTCTCTGTGTCACATTTTGGTAATTCTCATGATATTTCAAAGTTTTTCATTATTACTGTGTCTGTTTTGGTGATCTGTGATCAGTGATCTTTGACATTACTATTGTAAATTTTTTGAGGGGGTTTACCAAGAACCATATCCATATAAGACAATGAACTTAATTGATAAACGTTGTCTTCTGACTGATCCAAAAATCAGCCATTCCCTGTCTCTTTCCCTCTCCTCAGGGCTCTCTATTTGGAGACACAAGAATATTAAAATTAAGCCAATTAATAACCTTACAATGGCCTCTAAGTGTTCAAGTGAAAGGAAGAGTCTCTCACTTGAAATCAAAAGCTAGGGATGATTAAGCTTACTTAGTGAGGAAGGCATGTTGAAAGCCAAGATAGGCTGAAAGCTAGGCCTCTTGTGCCAAACAGCCACGTTGTGAGTGCAAAGGAAAAGTTCTTGAAGGAAATTAAAAGTACTATTGCAGTGAACACACAAATGATAAGAAAGCAAAACAGCCTTAATGCACATAGGGAGAAGGTTTGAGTGGTCTGGACAAAAGATCAAATCAGCCACAACACTCCCTTAAGCCAAAGCCTAATTCAGAGCAAGGCTCTAACTCTTCAATTCTATGAAGGCTAAGAGAAGTGAGGAAGCTGAAGAAGAAAGTTGTAAGTTAGCAGAGGTTGGTATGCAGTTTAAGGAAAGATGTTCTCTCTGTAACATAAAAGTGCACGATGAAGCAGCAAGTGCTGATGGAGAAGTTGTAGCAAGTTATTCAGAAGTTCTAGCTAAGATCATTGATAAAGGTGGCTGCACTAAACAACAGATTTTTCAGTGCAGATGAAACAGCCTACTATAGGCAGAAGATGCCATCTAGGACTTTTCACAGAGAGAAGTAAATGCCTGGCTTCAAAGATTCAAAGGACATTTGATGAAGCCAATGATGTTCATTGGCCATTCCAAAAATCCTAGGGCCCTCAAGAATTATGCTCAGTTTACTCTGCCTGTGCCCTGAGAGCAGAACAACAAAGCTTGATGAAAGCACATTTATAGAAAAAACAATTTCTTTTCAAAATATAAGTGCTCACTGACAAAGTACCTAGTCACCCAAGAGCTCTCATGGAGAGGTACAAGATTAATATTGTCACGCCTGCTAACACAACATCCATTCTGTAGCCCATAGATCAAAGAGTAATTCTGACTTTCAAGTCTTATTATTTAAGAAATACATTTTGTAAGGCTATAGCTGCCTTAGATAGTGATTCCTGTGATGGATCTGAGCAATGTAAACTGAAAACCTTCTGGAAAGGATTCACCATTTCAGATGACATTAAGAACATTTGTGATTCATGGGAGGAGGTCAAAATATCAACATTAACAGGAGTTTGGAAGAAGTTTATGCCAACCCTCATGGATGACTTTGAGAGGTTCAAAGCCTCAGTGTGGGCCAGGCATGGTGGCTCACGCCTGTAATCCTAGCACTCTGGGAGGCTGAGGCGGGAGGATAGCTCAAGGTCAGAAGTTCGAGACCAGCTTGAACAAGAGCGAGACCCCCGTCTCTACTAAAAATGGAAAGAAATTAGCTGGACAACAAAAAATATATAGAAAAAAAATTAGCTGGGCATGGTGGCGTGTGCCTGTAGTCCCAGCTACTCAGGAGGCTGAGGCAGTAGGATCGCTTAAGCCCAGGAGTTTGAAGTTGCTGTGAGCTAGGCTGACGCCACGGCACTCTAGCCTGGGCAACAGAGCAAGCCTCTGTCTCCAAAAAAAAAAAAAAACAAAACAAAAAAAAAACCTCAGTGGAAGAAGTAACTGCAGATGGGGTAGAAATAGCAAGAGAACTAGAATTAGAACTGGAAACCGAAGATGTGACTGAATTGCTGCAATCTCATGATCAAACGTTAATGGATGTGAAGTTGCTTCTTGTGGATGAGCAAAGAAAGTGGTTTCCCCCAGGTAGAATTTATTGTGGGTCAAGATGCTGTGAAAATTGATAAAATGAAAACAAACGATATGGAATATTACATAAACTTAGTTGAAAAAGCAGCGGCAGGGTTTGAGAAAACAGACCCTAATTCTGAGAGAAGTTCTACTGTGGGTAAAATGCTATCAAACAGCATCACATGCTACAGAGAAATCTTTCACAAAAGGAAGAGTCAATGTGGCAGAGTTAATTGTTGTCTTAAGAAACTGCCATGGTCACCCCAACCTTCAGCAATGACCACCCTAAATTAGTCAGCAGCCATTAGCACTGAGGCAAGACCCTCCACCAGCAAAAAGATTATAACTCACGGAGGGCTCAGATGATCATTAGCATGTTTTAGCAATAAAATATTTTTTACTTAAGGTATGTACTTTTTAGACATAATGCTATTGCACGCTTAGTAGATTATTGCATAGTATAAACATAACTTTTATATGTACTGGAAAACCAAAAACTTCATGTAACTTGCTTTATTGCAGTGGTCTCAAACCTAATCTATAACATTTCTAGAGTATGCCTGTATTAAGAACCAGAGTTTTATATAATAATAATGTATTATTCATAAAATATTGTCACTTTCTATAAAACTACATATTTGCTTACAGTTATAGAAAGAAAACAAACTGGCATTTATATGGAAAAGCTATGTAAGAACTACCTTGTGAAATACTACAATTTTAAGTTTTATAAAAATAGCATAAAGGACTTATGCTTCAGTAGAGCAATGCTCCCACTGTAACAACTTTTTAACCATATAAATTACTAAAATTGTATGTTTGAAGACATTGGCAAGCTATATAAGCAACATGGACTCAGTGAATTAAAATTCAAGAGATGAAAGAGGCCTTCATAGGTGAGCCAACTGTCCTAGATTGAGGCTTTGCACATTTGGCCTCATAATCAGAGACTGTTCTATGAACAATGCTATCAGCATATTATTATTTAGGATACTTAGAAATATTAAAATTCAACTCATTCTAGCATTCATTAGCTTCATTTAAAGTTTAAAATTTATGGAACAAAATGCAGAACCATATGTATTGAACAAAATAGAAAACTTACTGATAGGATTTTCTAGTCCTGCTTCTAATTTCTTAAGCCACAATACAAGGTTTAGTTCAGTTATAGCCTGGTCTGAAGGAAATGCAAATACTTGGCCACCTGAATGCAGATTCACCGAAACAAGAAGAGGAAGGGGAGGCACAAGGTCAAAATATGCCTGCAAGATTCCTCTCCCCACAGGAGTATTCTTTCTACAAAAGGGAACAAATGAACATGTTAATTATTGTTTCTTTCTATAAAAAATGAAAATAGTTTATAGAACATTAAATAGTATTATGCCAGTAAGTTTATTTTATGAAAAGATGTCCCCAAAACCAAGAAGTCTATGACGATGTGACTAGTAATGAGATTCTTTAAAAGTTTCTTTTTACTATGGGGCATTCTCTTTCTCTTAGGAGAAAAAAGGCAGCCAATTGACAGTTTTAATGAAAATCAGGCATAGCCTAAGGACTTGTCAATTTAGTTTCCTTCCAAAGTTTAGTCAAGTATCTGATCACTTGTCAGCTCAAAAATTAAATAGTTATATAACTATAAGATAATAAGATACTTATTTTTATAAATCCTTCTTTTCCAAATAAAATTGTGCCTTTCCTCAGGAAAAAAGGAGAAGGGGTTAATTTCAAATTAAAGAAGTGAAAAATAATTATGTTCATAGAAGGAAACTGTAAGTTAAAGATACCTAGTTTTCCTAATGCACATTCTGCATTTTGTAAAATACTATTTTACTCTTAGCTACCTACAGTGATAATTACCTGGGAAAATTTTGCCTCAAGCAGTAGGATGTACTGTTAAACCCTTCACAGCAAAAATTTATACCATCTCACTTTTGTAATGTTTCAAATGAGTTAAAAAATAAAAAATGTCTTTCATTTGATAAATATGAACGAGGGATAGTATATGTATTTGTGTGTATTTGTGAACTGTGGTCAGAGACATTAAATGTAACACAAGCCATACATCTAGAAAACACACTAGGAAATATTGCTGATGAATGCTCTGAAAGCTTTTTGTAACATTATAGGCCAGACTTTAAAAATATAGAAGTACAGAAAAAGGAACTGAAGGAAAAGGCCAAAATACCACAACATTTACTTTTCTGTATTTGCCAAATTTTCCTCAATGAACATCAATAACTTTTAAAATAGGAAAAATTATTACTTTAAAAAACTTGTAGAATAAAATTCAACCTAAAACAAGGTCATCTTGGACCTTGTCTAAGGGAGGTTAGCCACTAAAATATCATGACATATTTGGTCCTATAATATTACCTCCAAAGGTAGAGTTAGAGAATTTCATTTCCTAATGAAAATGTAATAATTATTATACTTTCTTTACCTCTTACATATTAAAAAATAAAAAATACACTTACAGATTTAACCAACAAGGAGTAAACATATCCAAGTATTTCTGCTTTGCCAGTGTCAATATTGCTTTTTCATACTGAGGATTTATGCTGCCATCACTGAACAAAATCAGTAATGGTTTCTGAAGTCTTAAATAAGTAGGAAGATTTTCCACAGTGATTTCTGGCTGTCGAAAGAAAGGAACAACAACAACAAAAATACATGGAGGATGATGATGCCATACAATAGAAAATGATATTCAAATCACTCATGCAATTTTAGTTTGTAAAATATAATTCAAACACATTTTCACTTAAGTAGAGATTTTACTATTCTAACTAATAACTATGAATCTCAAGCTTCTTGATGAGTTATTTTCAAAATAAAATTGCTAATAGAATTTGAGAATAATTTAAAGGCACCCTTGTTTTATAAGGATGTAATACTTCTATTAATAATTTCTTATGCTAAAATCTGGACCAAACTAGCCACTACACACATGACAAACAAACAAAATTTTGTTATTTTTTCCTCTAGAATAAAATTTTTAAAATTATTTTTTAATTGACAAATAATTGTACATATTATGGAGTACACAGTATTGTGATACATGTATAGGATTAACATAAAATTTTTGAAGAAAAATATAAGCTGAAAATATATGTTCTTAAAGATATGTTCTTTTAACATCTGATTACTTAAAAATTAATAAAATTTTACTTTCTCCAATATTATTTTTAGCATAATTAAAACAATCAAAGATATGCTAAGCAAATCCAACTGCCAAGCTCATGTCTTTCAGTTTATAATAATTGAAAGAAGGAATTTAATAAGAAACTAGAAATCTGTCATTTTTATTATTATTTTAAAGATGGGGTAATCATTCTTCTGCGATTCCCTCGTGCTATGCACATTAAAGTAAAATTTTCTATGCCTTTTCTCCTATTGACCTATCTTTTGTCAGATGATTTTCCGTGAACCTTCAGAGGGCAAAGGAGAAGCTTTCTCCACTTTACCCCAACTCAGGAAAAGGGCTTAAAATTCTATTACCTTAGCGGTAATGACTCCCCCAGCCCTCTTCTATTCTCTCTTTCACACCTCTCTGTTATGGAGTGGACTTAAATAGTCACTTGATTACAAATCAGAATGCCTGGTTCATGGAATTGTCACAGTTATAAGACTTCCGAGCAAATCACAAATGCTTTGCACTCCAATTTTTTTTAGTCTGTAAAATGAAGGGATTGGAAAAAAAAAAAAAGATAACTTTTTTTTAGACAGGATCTTAACTCTGGTGCCCAGGCTGGAGTGCAGTGGTGCAGTCTTGGGCTCATGTGATCCTCCCATCTCAGCCTTCTGAGTAGCTAGGACTACAGGTACATGACACCACGCCCAGCTAATATTTCTTAATTTTTGTAAAGATAGGGTCTCTCTATGTTGCCCAGGCTGGTCTCAAATTCCTGGTCTCAAATGATCCTCCTGCCTTGTCCTCCCAAAGTGCTGGGATTACAGACATGAACCACTATGCCACCCCATTTTTAAAAATAAATTTGTAAAAGACAATTTGTCTAGATTGTTAGTAACAAGAGTTGAAAAGAGCAACAAACAGTGCTCTTATATATTTAGGATTAAAAATAGCAATGACTTAAAATAGTAAAGCCTTCTACCATTTTCCATTTTTAGTTCCACATCTATTATTTCATCCTCTGGAAAGACTTATGAGCTAGATAAATCATACCATGTAAAATAAATAATCCTTAACTGACAGATAAGGAAACCATCAGAGAGGCTGACTTGCAAAAGTCACATAGCTAAGTAGGAGGAAGAAGTGAAATTAGAACTCAGGCATCCTGCTCACTGGCTTCCCATTTCACTGGATCACAGTAGAAATTCAGATGAAAAATTTTATCTTTCTAGTGATGCCAACCACTTCCAAATACAGTACTGGTTCATCCTCAGACAACAAATTCTGGCATATACCTTACCCTATTCAGTTCTCAAAGCAGCTTCTCTCTGCCAATTCTTATTTTTTTTTTCCATTCTTTCTCTTTCACACTCAAAATCTTCTCATACTTTCCTTTTTCATGATTTAAATCTTAGATCCCTTTTCCTCCAAATTGTCCTATGTTGTCTTCTTGTGTTAACTATCATCTTTTAACCTTCTACATGAAGTATATCCCCCTCCTAAATATTGATAGATCTTATTGAGCCCTGCACAAACATCAGGTGAGACATGGCCACCGCTGCTCAATTCAAATGTCTACTGAGAACTACAGTGTTCAAGATGTTATGCTGGGTGCTGAATATATAAAGAAATAAGATACTTTCCCTGCCCTCAAAGAGTTCATAGTTTTGGGAGGAGACAGATAGGTATACAAACTGCTGTGATCCATGAAACAATATAGTGTATGACAATAAGGAAATCTATTGGCTCAAAATTAAACAAGCTAAAAAACAAGGCTCATAGACGATTTGAGGAATTGATATTTGAGCTGGGCTTTGGCTGAAGGATAAAATCTTGACAGGCTGATATGTGTACTTGAGCAGGGATTCCAGATACAGGGAACATCATGAGGATAGGGGGAGAGCTGTCAAAGCATACATAACTTTGGGGAATAGTGGAAGTGAAAGATGCCATACTTAGGCCAAGCAAGAAGCAAATGTGGATGTGAGACCAGGTGGGTAATACCTTGATAAATTTTCTAGCTCTTGGGAATACTGAGAAGATTATCGAATCAGATTAGTGATTGGTTAGGCATGTTTTCAGAAAGATAACTGGAATATGAATTTGAGGAAAGAAAGACTAATGATGGACCCTCCTCTTTTCTATATCTGTCAGGAAAGAAGAACCAAGAGTTTTATGAGTTTACAAGGAAAGTAAAGATTAGAAACTCAGATCTAGGAATCATCAGCTAGTAGTGATGGTAGAATTTATGGGTATCAATAAAATTTCCCAAAATAGAATATGGCAAAAGAATTTAAAAAAAGGGTTGAAGATGTAATTCTAGAGAATAAATGAGACAGGGTGGTCAGAGGGTTGAAAGAGTCTCTGGAGAGGAATGAACTACAAAAGCCAGAAGAGAGAATTTTAAGAAGAAATGGTATAGACAACAGTTTTGATTACTACTGAGAAGCCAAGAGGAAACAGTTAAAAGGTCATCAAATGTGGTACTTGGAAGGTGACCTATGGTTATGTGAGTATGTAAGAAGCTATTATTGTGTGAATCCTAGTATTCTAAACTTGTCCATAATAAAAGCATAAAAAAGAACTCAGTTTATCCAAGAAAAATGCCAAACCTATTTCCTAACAAATAGTTTTAAGTGTGATATAACTGCTTATGCAGTTAATTATTATGTATTTCAGACTTAAGCATTATTTATCTGGCCTAATTTGTCATCAGGTTCATAAAAATAAAAATTTCATGCCATATAAAAAATTTTTACCATCTGGTCATCCACTTCCCTTCCCCATCCAGATGAAGGAACTAAAATCTTTCTAAAGTCTGTTTAATTTTTATTATAACTGTTCCATATTTAGTTCAACACCACAAATCAAAATATTATAAACTCAAATATAAACTGTCACAATGCTTATCACATCTGGTTTAACTGTAAACAGATTTTGATAGTTAAGTTTGCCCAAAGTTTCTCAGGCTTAAAGAATATAATCTTAAAGAAAAATATTAGATTCCAATTTTTATCTATCAGATAGGCCAAGATAGAAGAGTAAAATGATACAAGTCTTTTGTAGGACAATACAAAAATGTTATCGGAAGCCTCAAAAATGAGCATACTGTTTGGATTAGCAATTCAAATTCTATTCTAATAGAAATTTACCCTAAGTATATAACCATGAACACACCCAAAGATTATTTACAAGGATGTTCCCTGAATTAAAAAAAAACTAATAATCAAGAGGAAATCCATTAAATAAATTATAATACATTAGTACAACAGAATATTATGCAGATATTAAAAATATGCATATCTATATTTCTTAATGAAAATATCCTTACTATAAGAAGACATATACAGAATTTTTTTTAAGTTTGGGGAAAATATATTTCCAAATTTAAACTTGGTTACAGAAGTTATGGTTGACTATAATTTTCTGCTTTATAGTTTTCTGTATTATATGAAAAAAAGGCTAAAGACTTATAATAAGTCTAAAAATACTAGACTATGTACATGCTAAGGGAATATTTACTTAATAACGTCATTAAAGACAAAATGTTACTTTAATAAATAATTTAGAAAATTATATTATGAACACATTAATTCAATGATTTGATTAATTATAATCTGTGGCTTTAAGAGGGGGAGAGAAGGGACAGAACTAAGCTCACAAAAAGACTTAATATAGACCATAGTCATTTATTTGAGCCTAAAATGTAATGTCCTTTAGATCATCATGACAAAGAACGCAAGAAGAGGATATTCACTCGGCATTTGTAGCTGATAATAGTGCTCCAATGTCACTCTAGAAATGTAAAAAAGTATCAATTTATAATATTCTAGCTATGTTCAATATAAATAGAGAACAACTGAAATCAAGTAATCCAGGTTACAACTGTTGTACCCTTGAATACACTATTATACAGTGATTCTTCCCATAACAATGTTTCAGTCAGTGACAGACTGCATATGCAACAGTGATCTCATCAGATTATAATACCTTATTTTTATTGTACCTTTTCTGTGTTTAGATATGTTTAGCTACACAGATATTTACCATTATGTTATAATTGCTTACAGTATTCAGTACAGTAATGCTATACAGGGTTGTAGCCTAGGACCAATAGGCTGTACCATACAGCCGATCTGTGTAGTAGACTATGCCATCTAGGTTTGTGTAAGTGCACTCTATGATGTTGGCACAACAACAAGATTACCTAATGATGCATTTCTCAGAACGTATCCTTGTGGTTAAGTGACGTATGACAGTATAAGCAAAACATTAGAAAAGGCCTTTAATAAGACAGTATTTTGTTCTAAAACTGTATAAATAATAAGAATAGTAGCTAACAGTTGTTACAATTGGGTAAACATTGTACATAAAGCACTGTACATCTCGTGTCTCACTGAGTCCCCACAATAACGATCTGCAGCAGGTGCTACTATGACCTAATACATTTTGCACATGTGCAAAGTAAAGAACAGAAGAGCGAACATATAGTCAGTAAGCAATAAATCAAGGATTTGAAGCAAAGCAGTCTGATTTTCTGGAATCTTTGTGCTTCATAACAAGTATTACTCTAGATTAAGTACTTTAACTGGACTTCAGCCACACTCGTCTCAGTAAGACATGTAAGCTTTTAGCAGTAGACTAGAAATGCTGGATGCATAAAGAGTGAGCAATAAAACAGAGCAACCCAATGAATCTTTAGCTCGCAGAACATCATCCCTGTGCCAGCAAAGGCCAGAAAATTGTGTACTAACATATACTATCTTTACTTTATCTATATTTTGTTTCAAATGACATCCTTATTATAAAATATACTCACAAATGTTCCCAGTAATGCGTTTGTTACTATTTGTACTATGTCTTGCGCATGAGTGCTAGCTAGTAGAACACTCTCTATTTTGCCTTCTTCATGTCTGGCAAGCAGCAGGGCTGGAAGAGCTGCAGCATATTTATTTGACCTATGGAGAAATACAGAATTAAAATTCCCAACCAAAATGTAACAAGTAATTAAAAACACGAAAAATTAGGCCAGGAGGTCACGGTGGGAGGCAGCATGTGGGAAGCCCTGCTGGTAAGGAAAAAATGAGCTAAATTTCCAGACGAACTATTAACTTCTATATGAGGCTACCTGAGAAAGTTCAAGAGCCTTGACAACCAAGATTAAAAGAAAGTAACAGATAATCTAGCCATATTTTTTTTCCTACACAATTTATTCATCCAGAAAATGTCTAAATAGGATTTGGAACACACTGAATGGTTCTCAGCCTTTTTGGACTGCCCACTACACTGCTGAGTAAGGAGATGGCCATTTATGAGAAACCTACTATCTCCAAGGCACTACACTAGGTGTTTTAGTTATATTTTTATTTAACCCTCAGAACAGTCCTATAAATTAGGCATTTTAACCCCATTTTACAAATGAGGAAACAGGACTTAGAGACTGATAAACAGCAGACACAGACTTCAAATGAGGTGCTCCTGGCACAAAGTCTATGCTCTCTGCAATGAACCAATGGCCCAAATCCACCCACAACTGCTTTTGCTAATTAAACCTAAAAGAAAATTCTCTAAATTAAATAGGTAAAATGCTTTGTGTGAAATTACTAGTGAGGTGGTCATATGTAATAACTTAATTCATGCCAGAGCAAAGTATAGACATTACAATATTATATGCATTAGTAGAAAGCCCAGTCTTCAGATCACCTAGAGAAGAAGCCTCTTAGTTGACCAGGTGGTTATAAACAAAACACATTCTGAAAACTACTGGTCTAGCTCTTTGGACCCTAGCTAAATGCACAATGAGAGCAGATTAGGAGACAGTGGTGATTATCCATTGTCAGATGGATAGGTCTTCCTAGTTCAGTATTTACTTTTCAAAAATCATTAATTTCACAGAACACAAGCTTGATCACCAAGAATGTATCTCTAGTGTTCAAGATGAAAGATTTAAGCTTAGAAATCACAATTGGGAATATTATAGTTAGAAGGTAAGAAAGATAAATTTTGGGGCTTAGTAAGTCCACTTGTACCTGAAAATGGCCATTAGTATAGAATGTGATTTGTATTAATAATGATCTCAAAATTTGCAGTTCAGTCCTTCATTCTGTAGCAACTAAAACATTTTGGTACACCATAGAAGCCCTGTCTTTTACAGATAAAGCAACTTGAGTGGTTAAAAAAAACTCAAGATGCTTAAGAAGTAAAATTCTCCAAAAACTATGACAACTCCAAAGAACCAAAATCACAGGTAACAGAACCTAAAGAGAAAAATTTTTATAAGAAAATGATTTAGTATGAATCCAGGATCGCCCTTGTGGGGGCTTTGGCCTAAAATAAAAGAATATCTAAAGAATCTAAATAGTCTGGTACTTCCCAGATCTTCCTAGAAGGAAATTAAAAATGTTTTTATGTGGCTGTGCTATCTTCCTTCAGCAATGCATTTTTTTGCACAACTTCTTCCATCTTAAATTAGAAGAACAAAAAACTTACAATATCAAAACGTCTTCTTCAGAATAAATTCCAGTGATAACATATCCTTTTAGGTGGTTTCCTGCTTCACTGAAATCTTCTTTTGCTATAAATACACAGACAAGACAAAAATCTGAAACCTTTAAAATAATGTATGTGATTCAACTGATGAAGAGATTAATATAGATGGTAGTTCTTCATTATTAATTATAAAGATAAATATTTAAGTGCAGACCTCACATAACTTAGTAGTTCTAAAATAAATCTGTGTCCATTTTATGACATTTGATTACTCAAGAAATGTAAATTGATGTAATAAAACTATGATTTCCTAAACAAATGTACTCTAAATGTAATTTATAAGATTCATAGCACACTAATCATACAGAGTTACTGAATAAATATTTGTTGGCTTTTAATTTTTCCTAAGACAGGGTAAATGGAGACAGCTATCTAACATGTAGCCTGAAAACAGAAACAGGTATGTTAAATGATGTGTACTTACAATCACAATATCTAAAAGTGCCTATATGCATAAAAAAATAGAAGACTGGAAATTCCAGTCCTCCAACAGTGTCTGTGTTAGGATTATGCAATTACGATGGATTTGTGTTTTATTTTTTATTTCCTGTATTTTCTGTAATGTGTTTTCATTACTTCTGAACTTTGAATAATTTGTGTTGATACAAATTAATGACAAATCTAATGATCCACGATGGTGCCAAATTTAGATCGCAAAAGACATAAAAGTAGCAGAGCATTTCAAAAATTAACAAATAATCTCTTGAGTAAAATGTTGACATAAAACTTATAAAATATATTTCAAAATGTATAGTTTATGGTATCCAAATGTTTTTGATCATTTGTTAGGATATCCATATTCAAAATAAAAACTATTTCTGTAGATTTCTAAATATATTTTCATAAAAATAGCATATACTGGATTATGTTAATGACTATTTTATGACGCAGATGCAAGTTTGGATTAAATCATTAATAGACTAATGAGAAAAAAGCAGAGGTGGATTTATAGGTAAATGATGTATTCTTGCCAACTGAAGGCCAAATGATAGCTCAGCTCATTCATGAACAATTTACGGTAACTCAAACAGAAAAACATTGATAGAAGAATTGAGTCATAAAGCACCTAGTCGGCTAGGCATGCTGAACCCAAAGTTCCATACCTTAGAAGTCAGCCCTATATTCATAATGTAAATATTCAACAGTTTAACACTGGGTAACCACAGGATTATTTTCTTTAAAAAGGGCACATACTTTCCATAAGATTGAGAAACACTGTCTGCAGGAAAGCAAACTTACTAGAGTGGCTCAGTCAACCAGTAAGCAAGATTAGGAGCTCACTTATAATTATAAATTTAATGAGAAACTCATTTAAATATTTTCTTTAGCTTGTGCTACACAAAAGTGGAAAAGACTCATAAAAAAATAGCAGTTAGAAAGGACTGTGTGCCTATACTTTCAGTTGTAAGA
Source organism: Avahi laniger (assembly GCA_963575035.1). NCBI lineage: Eukaryota > Metazoa > Chordata > Mammalia > Primates > Indriidae > Avahi > Avahi laniger. Next base: position 1,750 of record CAUYSK010064652.1, on the reverse strand, counting down.
GAAATGAAGATGTTGAGCTAAATTCTGCTCAACAGATGATCTTACCTAAAGCAATGACATAAGAGAATTGGTTTCAGTTTCTTCTGATTTCTTTTTAGATAAGTAATAGTAGAAAAATACACTAATATTTTCATATAATTTCTCAATACAGAAGACTATTCATGAATATGTCTCTTAAAAAGTCTCTTCCTGAATCTACTTGTTCATAAATCTTAAGTGACTCATGGGATGGGACAGTATGGCTGTAGATCTCCGGTGCATATCCATTTCCACTAAATTAAAGTGTCTATTTTCCTCTGAACATTCAAAACCAGGCATATTCTCCCTCTTGGTGAAAATTTTATATCTATGTCAGAATACATGGCAACCTCAAATACAAGAAAATACTCAATTATCTAAATAAAAAGATACATAAAAAGCTCTTTTGGCTACCAGAAATATATTTGGGACATAGATATTATACAAATGATAACTTAAAATAATAGTTTAAATATATTTTAATTGCACAAAATACATTTATACAGCAATATTGCTTTTTCCACTATCACATCTTATTGAATAATTGTATTTGTACACTCTCACTCACACACACACCCCCTCCCATTTTTTTAGCACTGTCAACAGAGAGAGCTGAGGAGCAGGAACACCCCACTAACTAAAAGCACTGATGACCCCTAGATCTTGGTTTCTAAATTTAATTTACCACTAAAAGGAAACCTGGACTCTTTGGAGAAATGGCTGATTTCAGGAATGAGGCTGGGAATATCTTGTGCAAAAAGGACATATTCAAGGAATGATGAAGACATGTCAGAAGGATAGAGAAGTCGGATCGAAGGGGCTCCCACTGACCAAATCTGGGACAATTTGAGCAAACTAATCATAGTAACTGATTATAACCCACTGAATAAAATAAAAATTCAGGAATCCATACAGATAAACAAATAAATGAGAAGAGAAAGCTCTGTTTTGGAGCAGAATGCCAATTAATAAATGTAGAAGAAATGATGAGTTAGAAAATTTCCATTTGACAGTCATCATAGTGATAGCTCTTTCAGGCAATGGATTCTAAAACTGGAATGCAAAAGTATGATGAGAAATGGAACATTTCTCAGAGTTTTAAATTATTTCTGCACAAGATACTTATTAATTATACAGGAAAAAATAGTAACTTTCTAGTACAGGAGCCTGGCAGATACACCAGTGAACAAAAGAGACATTTCTGCCCTCCTGAAATTCACACTGTATGTCTTCAACGCATCAGAATCTATGGGAATAAAAAATCAACATCTAGTATAAAATAAGTGCTCAATAAATTTTATTAATTAGATTTTATTAGTAAGACACAAATTTATATAAAAATTTAATGAATTCATAATATAATAGCCTTTTATCATTATTTATTCTCTCATTCAATGGACGTTGATAGTTTGGCTACTATATGTAATTGTCTGCAAAAAGCAAAAACAAAACTAAAAGAAAAGGAACTAATACCTAACTGAAAAAGTTGGGAAAAATCAATCCAGTGAAATAATAAGGTGTCACATCCAGACTCAATCATTTGGGCACAACAGAACTACCTGTAGGGACCATCCCTGGGCAAAAATTGGCTTAAGCCCAGAGTCAGCGAAACTGGGTGTGCTCTCCTTAGCACCAGAGGTCAATAGGCCCGGACACGGCCAGTTGACCCAACAGAACTATTCCACATGACACATAGCTTTATGACAGATAACCAAGCGCCTGGGGTCTTGCA
>CAUYSK010064651.1:0-62999 GCA_963575035.1 Avahi laniger | reverse complement strand
CTGGTCTCTCCTGGCCTCAAGTGATCCTACCACCACGGCTTCCCAAAGAGCAAGGATTTCAGGAGTGAGCCACCGCACCCAGCTAAATGAAATATTTTAAGTAAAAGAACTAGCACAATGCATATTAAATACTAATTGCCTTCTCTTCCGTACCTTAAATTTTATTTCCTACTCCAGCACTTAGGACAGGACTAGGTACAACATAGGAAATTAAGGGATTCTTGATTAATTGGCTTTGTCAGGCTACCATCAGAATCCTCCTGATCAGTGCAAGAATGGATGACCCAAATAGTGATTTTTAAGTCAGCAAATTAAATAATCAGTAATTTTTAAGAAACAGAAAAAATATAATTAAGGATAAATGTGATGTTAAAACATCCTTGGGTTGCCACAGGTAGTTTAGTGCCTATGTGCAGGAGCTGTGTAGAAAACCAAGATTACCACTTTCTCTAACAGTGCAGAGGGAGGAGCGTTACTTACGGTGGAAGAGGGAAAAAAGCTCCGCTAAAATATTAATATAACACTGTGCTACACAGGAGTGATGCTAAAAGGTCTTTAAGCAAAATTTTATAACCAAAATGAGTATTTCTGAAGCATGACTATTAAGAGCTAACCTTAATTTCACTAACAAGTCACTAACAAACTTTAAGCCTAACTACAGCCAACTGTCAAATATCCCAGAAAAACAAGCTGTCCTATTGAAAGACAAAGTAAACTCAAGACACTTGGGAGTAGAATCAAATCTCTTATTAAAAAGTACAGAATAAGTATTGGGCCTCCACACTCACACCGTAATAAGGATATTAAAATGTAAATTAATCTACTTTCTAATACAAGCATTTAAAATTGCAGAACTGGAATACTCTACCAGGCATTCTTTAAGTTCTAATTAATCACACAATACACTATTCAAACTATCTAGTTTGGCTTAAAATTTTTCATATCTATTCTAAGTTATAGCTTAACTTTACCATATTTTTTATGGACTATTAGTTTTTTATGTAATACAAAACTGAAAGAATGTGACTCTGGGTGAACACTATGGCTATTAAAATTTTGCTGTACTTTAATTTGCATTATAATTTAGTTATGAGGATTTTATTGTAGCAAAAAATTGAAATAAAAACTGGAGTATGACAATGGATATTTAAGGTACTTAGGTTATACTATTTCAAATGAAACTAAACTACTTCTGTAACATGAAACTATAATGGAAATCAGTCTTTAACTTGTTAGTTTTTTGTAGTTAATTTGAAGACTGCCTGCTATTTCCTCTACTTTTTGGAGAAAATTATATTCTATTACCTGAAGCACCTACCCCCGTTTTGTGTTCATTTTATTAGATTGTTGAATCCTATCTTACAAGGATACCTAGAAAAAAGAGCTCCCAAAGCCAGTGTTTACTGGTATTACTCTGCTTTAAATGATAAGCTGCCATGAGATATAAAAGACTCCAGAAGGAACTCTACTTCCCACCTCCAGCCCACCCTCCACCAAGAGCCTCCACAAAGACCTTCAAGCAAATAACACTTCAGTCAGTTTCTCAAATAAATATTTGTGGAAAAATAAACTGGACTGGGGGGACAATCAGCTCAACTTCTAGTGCTGACCAGTTATGCCTATCATTTCCATTCCATTGGCGAGGCAATTCCCTGAAGATGGAGGGTGTCATTATATCCCGAAGCAGTGCTCTGTAATGAAAGGAGGGCTACACGATCCTCTGACATAGAAGGGATGATCAAATATAATTACTGTAATCATGTACAGTGAAGAGACTAGAAAGAGATGTGACTATACAGTTATTTCCAATAGCATCTGTTGGAAAATTTAACTTATGCTATTAATTTACAGCAAAGGCCTAAAATCAGAAGCCCTTAAACGGACTCAGCTGAGAAAAAGATCTGGGCCAGGTAAATCCAGGCCAGAAGTCAGAGGCTGGTGTAGACCAGCAAACCGGCAGAGGCAGAGAACCATACCAGTGAAAGGAGGCTGCACAAACAGCCATGGATCACACCCATTAATTGTGGGCTTATGCCCAGTGGGAATCAGGGATGCACATAATGACGTATTCATCCAAACACTAAGTTCAAGATTGGAACATGAGGATGCTTAATTCAGATCCTCAGATCTGCATTCTAAATTACGAGACAGAGAAGAGACCGGGATATGACAAAGGACTGCTGCTCCACAACCTATGGTCCTATAGTTAGACTTTTACTCCCCAAAGTGCAAGCCATCTACCAGCAGCACAGACCTTGCTTAGAAGCTTACTAGAATTGTAGGTTCTTGGGCCCTATCCCAGACCTGCTGCATTAGAATCTGCATTTTAAGGAGACCCAGGGCTCTACAGAGGTAGTACTATCTTGCAGAAAACAGAGAAGGGAGAGAAGAAGAGAGGATATAAAATGTTGAAGAAATTAGAGATTGAAATTAAAAAGCGGCTTTGTTCTCTTAGGAAAACTAACTCTACTATCCCTAAAAACACCATGAATCAACTAAAAAAACTTAAATAATTAACGTCTTGTTTATCAAGGGTTGCCTCAGGACACTTGCATCACTGCACTGGCAAATCCAAAGCTATTAATCACATCAACTCAACTCTGCACAATCACAACCAGTTTCCCATCTCGCAAGATCTGCCTTAAAATCACCCAGCCTAGGCCCTAAAACTCTATAAATAGTCTCTCCTAACTCACTTGACAGTCAATGACTGAGCAGGAAAAAAATATTACCAAGCATCTGATCTAAGCCCCTTATTTTACGGAAGAAATTCACAACTGTCTCAAGAATACAGAGCTAGTTAAGAGCAGAACCAACACCAGAAACAAGATCTCCAGACTCCCTATTCATATTTTTTTTTAAATTTACATTCATTATTTTGGTCTCTGTTCTAGACAAGGACATTCCTTTACACTACTATAAATTCACCAGTATTCTTAGACATTCTGAATAGCAGCTGTCAACATGCAACATGCTGAATATAAACACACAAATCTCATTTTAACCAAAGAACTCAAAAAAGTAATGAATAATATCATAATAGTTTTATTATCAGCATTCTAATAAAAACAACTAATAGTATTTGAGCATTTACTGTGCAAATTACTGTGCAAAGTACTATGCTGAGAACTTTCTATTCATGATTTCGTTTAATCCTCACAGTAACACTACTAAGTATTATTATTACTCCCATTTTAAAGATTAAAAAAAATAAAGGTTTAGTGACTTTTCTATCCAGGGTCTCACCACGAGCATGCAGAAGAGCTAGGACTTTAACACTGAAATACCATTGGTTTCTTTGTTTCAGGTAAAGCACAACAAAAAGGTGAGTATAGAGTCATTCTTTCTGGTCTTCTCTTAAAAATTTCATTTCTCCTTATGAAAATAATACAGGTACACAGCAATATAACTTGCTTCCAAGGTAAAATTTAAATCAGAAATATTGTTTAATGATAATTTTCCCCCCAATACTAAGGTGTTTCTACACAGTTCTGGTACTGATTGCTGTACTTTGTCCACGTTGGCCACGTAAATGACCCGTTTCCATCGTCACATTACTTGACGCACCTGCCCTTTACCTAAACGTCTCTACCTTTTATCTCCATTTCAATAACTTTAGTTCAAGACAACTGCAACTCGCAAGAATAAAAAGAGCTCTCTTTTGTTAATTATACACACAGTAATTGCTAGACCCTGATCCGAAGAGCTCTAAAGTAAAAACAGAGATTTTTCTCAAGTGCATTATTTAGCATGTTTAAGACTTTTCAAAAAATAGATTTTATATCACTTCTTCTTCTGAAACTTACTCTAAATGGCAAAATTTAGGAATCTAATTTTTCCCTACTTCATTTAAAAGTATATCATTTTACTCTTTCATCATTATATTCCTGAAATTTGGATGGCAAGTTCAAATTCCTTGGTCTCTTAGGTAAAGTCTATGCTATGGTAGACAGGGTCCATAAAATAGTACTGACCTTCTATCTATGTGAAAGAACAAGCATGCCTCTGATGACTTACATTTGCCAATAATGTAGATGAATAATTTATGTGATTTCTTCCATTTTCCCTTTAGGGAAAGCAAAAATCAGCGCACAAGAATTGCTCGAGGTTTTTAAGCAAGGGGCAAAAGCAGTCCAAACCATGCAGTTTGGCCTTGGAGGCGCTGTCTACGGTTGAAGAGAACAACCAAGAATGCCCTCACCACGTCATAACGTTATTATGTACTTGGGTCACTATTTTGATTCACTTATTACTTTTCTTTTTTGAACTTGACCAGCAGAGGAACTTTTTTTTTCCTACCATGAAGACATTCATTCTGTATTAAAATTGCATTAATCCTTTTAGCATGATAAATTCATTCAGTTTTTATTCTTATTCAACTTTGAGCCACCAGCACGAAGCCCTGTATCAGAGGCTATTCGTGCAAAGCTGAAACAGACCTACAGCCTGACTTGAAGGATTTCACAGTCTACTAATAGAAAAAGGTATACAATTATCTAATAGCAATGCAGTGACATCAGAGCTGAGAGAAGCATGTGTCACGGGAACCGTAGGGCGATTAATTGAAACCTGGGATGCAGAGAAAGGAGTTGTCAGAAAATACGCAAAGACAACAGATCACAGGAGCAGAATAAAAGATTATGGAGTGCACCAAGCTTACAGAGAAAGGCTATTTAATCCAGAGGGAACCTAATAATGAAGGTGCAGAAGCCAGAAAGAGAGTGACCTATCTGGGAGCTGCAGGTAGAGTAATAATGCTGCAGCAGAGAATGTAAGTAGGAAAGAAGGCTGAAAAGGTAGCCAGAAGTGTAACGGTGGAGGATGTTGAACGGCAGATTTCAGATTTGCCTTTTAACTTTCAGATAATGGAGAGCCACTGGGGCATCTTATAATCCAAATTTGAGGAAAATAAGTCTGTTGGCAGGGCAAGGGACTGCTAGAAAGGGGGTCAGTGCTAGGCACAAAAATCTACTTTAGGTCAAAACAATCATCCTAGGGCCTTAAATTCAGATAGTGACAGCCAGGATACAGAGGGGAGGAAATATTCAAGAAATATTTAAAAAGTAAAATAAAAAAGACTTAGTAAAAACTTAAGTTGGCATAGGTCTTAGGTACAAATATCGATATCATATAGTGAAACAGAGTAGAAGAAAGAATGCATTGGTAAATTCTAACTTTCGAATAGTTTTTTATTCCTTCAAATTATAATAATTAACTTTGTACCCTGGTAGGATTCTTTTTTTAATCCTTGACATCAATGAGCAAATGATTATTATCAAAGTTACAAGCCTATTGAGAATTGGGATTAAGAAGTTATAACAAATTAATTGAGCTTCATTGTATATTTCCACAAAAACAAGATAACATAACCAAACAAGAGGATCTCTGAACTAATATAAAGAAGAAATAAAAACTCATATAAAAAGACTGCACAAAGCAAAAATAATTACCTTCAGAAATATGTAAATTAAGAAAACAAGGCCGCGTGCGGTGGCTCACGCCTGTAATCCTAGCACTCTGGGAGGCCGAGGTGGGTGGATTGCTCAAGGTCAGGAGTTCAAGACCAGCCTGAGCAAGAGTGAGACCTCGTCTCTACTAAAAATAGAAAGAAATTGGCTGGACAACTAAAAATATATAGAAAAAATTAGCCGGGCATGGTGGCACATGCCTGTAGTCCCAGCTACTCAGGAGGCTGAGGCAGAAGGATCACTTGAGCCCAGGTGTTTGAGGTTGCTGTGAGCTAGGCTGACGCCACGGTACTCTAGCCTGGGCAACAGAGCAAGACTCTCTTTCAAAAAAAAAAAAAAAGAAAAAAAAAAGAAAACAAACTCTTATTTTAAATACTTTTGTATTAAAGATATTTAACATGAAAACTTCTTTGTTGTCAGTAAAGTATGTAAAAGCTGTTTAACACAAATGAAAGGTCTTACATTTAAAATCAACATGTCTATATAAGACATATTTAAAAAAGGCTCAATTCGAATGAAAAAAACTGTCAAAGCAGAAAAAACATCAACAGAAATGATTAATTCTATCAATGTTTACCATAATACCAAATCAAATTATGCTTAAATAAGATTACTTTTTAAATAATTAATTTTAAAATAAGATATATTTTTAAACATTATTTGGAAGCATGAAAGTTTGCTGAGTTAAGAGAAATGTCACCCAATGGGTTATGGCTCTATTTCCTATGCTTAGCCTCATGATAAACAGCGCATTTTCTCTAGAACTCCAGGTTTTCTATGAATTTGCAGATAAAATCACCTAACCAAATTGGTCAAAGCCTAACAGTGCTGCTCACTTTGGAATCATTTAACCATAGGATACTTTCTTGTTTAAAAATGTATTAAATATATTGCTTTTGCTTAAGGAGAGAGGAACTAGTAAAGCCACCTATATTAAGATAGCAGGATCTATGGTCAAGTTACAGAGAAAAAGAGACAGAGAGAGAGACAGTATACTACTGCTTGAGACGTGCCAAACTTCCATCCTCAAAATATTATCACTAAATATTTATATCAAAACATTTAACATCAAAGATCACAGTACATTTAGAGATTTAGTTCCTTGCCCTTAATTTTTGAAGAGTTAGACTTGCACAGCTGCCATTTAGTGACACAGGCAGAAATTCATGAAACATATTCAGAAGGCAGGGGAAAAGAAGATGAGAAGGAAATCATCCTAAAACAGAAGCCATTAAAAGTTTAGATGTGTATTATAAAAAATAAACAAAGCTATCCTGCAATCTGAAAATCCCCCGGAAAAAATAGTCCACTGACTGAAGTCAAAACAAGCCAGGTTTATTCTTTTTGATATACTGATGATTTATAACTCTAATCAATCACCAGATATTCATAACCAAGCTTACAAAGTTAATGTAACTACACTCAAAAATGAATTTAAATATACAGAAAATTCTTCAGTGGTTCAATTGCTGGAGGAAGGCAGAAATATAATAAAGAATACAAGTTAAGCACCTAATATGAGCACGTTTTCAAAACATACCAGGAAGCTAAAATATGTATGATGAACTGTCCATAGCTCAATTGCCCAATCCCAGATCCTGTGCCTGTGCTTTCCAGTCTCTAGTCATAGCTTTAGTAATAACACTTGATCTATCATCCAAGGAACAGCGTAAACGTTCATTTCCATGACCAGGGGCTATATATTTGCAAAGTTCAGTCCTGAGCTACATGACTTGAATCTTAAATGGCCCAAAAGGAGAGCCATGTAAACATTGTGAAGTTATTGGTAACAAAGGGAGTAAAATAATCAGCTTTTTCAGATTTTATATAACAAATTAAAAATTAATGATGTATAATGCATGTGACATACAACATATCAGAACCTATACGAATGACCAATTTCAATTATACACTTAAGATTCTCAAATGTTTATCAAAGGGTACAAAGTTTCAGTTAGACAGGAAGAATAAACTTTAATGATGTATTGCACAGAACAGTTACTATATTAAATAATGTATCATTTATTTCAAAATTGCTAAATGACATTTTAAATGTTTTCACTAAAAAAAAGTATGTGAAGGGATGGATTTGTTAGCCTGATTTAACCATTCTACATTGTAAACATATATCAAAACATCAATTGTATCTCATAAATATATATAATTATTATTTGTCAATTAAAAATAACATTAAAAAAGAAAAGATTCTTATTGTGGTTTCTGGAAATCACTTAATGTTTAGATACCACATCTGTTCGTCTATACAAAGCAACTTCCCAGGAAAATTTGTGAAATATTAACTGAAAGAGAAGAAAGCTATGAAATGAAGAAATTAAAAATGAAGAACAATTTTTCAAAGTACTAAGAAGTAGTCATATTTTTGTTGATAAAAAGAAACTCAAAGTTTATAGGAAAAAAGGGGGAAATAGTAAAGTAAAAAACAGGAACAATTTTTTCACCTTTTTAAAATCATTTCTAATCAAGGCAGCCAAGGCCTAATGTGACAAAAATGAGAACAAGTGTGAATTTATTAAAAATACATTATAGAAAGCTACAACGAACCATCAGAAAGCATTTAAATTTTACAAGACTAAGCATATAACATATGTAGGTATAATTTTCTGTTATTTGTTTTCTAATCAGGGATTTGAAAATAGACATCCCCAAAACCACAAAGACATGTCCTAATTGCATAAGTGTTTACCAATAAAAACAAAACCTTTATATCTTCTACAAACACATTACCTTTTAATAGGTAAATCAAATGTCTACATGTATCCTTCAGCCTGAATCAAGCACTTTGTGCAGCTTTGTAGATTATTCCTCAGAAACAGAATGGTCAATATGCCATCAAAATATGGACAGAGATTATTGTAATGATAAAGATTTTACCTGTAATATATAAACGCACAGGAAATTGTCCGGTGTTAAATGGGCCACATTCTGAAAGTTAGTTTGTTGAGTCACAGATATGTCATAAATGGTAGATAGATTCTAATGTGTAATCAAGGTGGCCACATTTTCTGAATCCAGACCAGTGACACAGTCAATGCCCATGCATTCCTTATTAAACATGAACTGAGTGCCCCATGCACCCAGCACTGTGCCAGCTATTAAACGGAGAGATACGTAACACATGGCTTCTACCATGAGGCTGCTCTCTGCCTTCTCATCACCTTCCAGTCCATTTTCTACAGAATAGCCAGAGGATTTCCATAAAATATTAATCAGGTCTCATAACTCCATTACTTGATACTTTCAATGGCTTTCCCTTCCCTTGACAATAAAATCCAAACTTCTTCAAGGCTCTCAAGACCCTGCCCACCCCAGCCTCTCATGAATTCCTATCATTTACAGTGCTTTGTCCACAGTGGCCTCCTCAGCGCTTCTCAAATACCCAGTTCTATCCAGCCCTAGAATCCTTAGCTTAGAACCTGCCTCCGCACCCCAACACCTCTCTTGGTTCCTATTTCCTCCTTCGGCTTAAATGCCATTTCCAGAGAGGCCTTCCTTGAAGTCTCCCCCCACAATCCTGCAGAGGACGGAGAGCCGACAAGCGGTGGTAAGCAAGGGAGTGACAGGGCAGCTCTTCATTTCAGAAAAATCACGCAGGCGCAACTTGTAGTGTACACTGACGATGGAGGTGGTGTAACGGGAGGCGATAGCCACAGGCAGCGAAGTTCAGTAGCGAACAACTGGAGGAGTCCAGGAGAGAGAGAGATTGCACATATGCAAAAGCACTGGTCACCTGAGCTCTGCATAAAGTTCCACCAGGCTATGACTCTCCAAGACTGGGATTATGTACTACAAACTTTCTGCAACATCAGGGAATAAGCATTAATTAGAAATGAATGAAAGAACAGTGAGTATTACCAAGATGCAAATAGTAACCACTGCCATTTATTTATGGAGTTCTAGGCACTATGGATGATGAAGACGGGGAAGGTAGCAGTGGTCAGGAGGAGAGGTTCTGCCTGAGTAGCTCTACTACTCACTAGCTGAGTAACTTCAAGCAAGTTACTTTATGTCTGTGTTTTGATTTTTTCAAAAGAGGATAGTAATAGTACTTAGAGCATAGGATTGTTGTCAGATTTAGATGTAAATACTTAGAACACTGTTTGTCACATATTTGTACTCAATAAAGATTAGCTGCTTAAAAGGTTGTCACTGCTGTCATCATTATTAACATGAAAATCATTTTTGTTATTATTAGTACTACTACTATCACCACTAGGCACTTCATAGACATTATTTCATCGTCAAAAAAGAACTTATGAGGGACATACTATTACCTCTACCATATAATTAGGTGCAAAAGAAGTCCACACAATTAGTAAGTACCAGTACTGGTATTTGAGCCTAATTGTATGAGTTTAAAATTTGTATAATAGCTACATTATGACACTGTCTCTGAAAAGGGGCAGGAGAGACTCAGGTGTGATAAATAATAGTATTTTCTAAGCAATATCATTTACCAAATATTTATTATGTTCTAGCTACTCTTGTGGGTTCTGGGATTCAGCAGTGAACAAAACAGATTAAGTCTCTGTTCTCATATAGCTTATATTCTAGTAGATGAAGACAGACAAGAAAGCTAAGACAAAAATATCAAATAGTGAGAGGAACACTGGAGAGAATTAAAATTAAAAATGATGTGTCCGGGGGCTGCTAAATTGGGTAGGCAGAAAAAGCCTTTCTATGGGGGCTAAGTCTAAGATCAGAACCTAAAAGACAACCAGAAGGAACAAGCTACTGAAACAGCAGTATAAAGAGCTTTCCAGGCAGAGGAAACAGCTACTACACATTTGCCTCAAGTGCAAATGAGATTGTGTCTACGGACCCAAAGCAAGCCAGCATGGCTGAAGAGCAGTGGAGAAGAGGCTGAGCATTCCATGAGGATGTCAGAGGGGCATTCCATAAGCAGGTCGGAGAGGCAGGCAAGAGCCAAGTCACCTGGGGCTCTGTCACCCAAGGGAAGAGAATGTGGATTTTATGCTAAGGTAATGAAGGAGACAATGGGAAGACTTTAAATTTAAGCAGGAAAGTGACATGAGGTGACTTACATTTTTTAAAGATCCTTCTCATCGCTGGGTAAAGAACAGATTGTATGAAGCAAGAATGTGGGGACAGGAAATCAGGATATTTCGATAGTCTAGATCAGAGATAAAAGTGGCTTAGACTAGGAAGGCGGGAGGACAGCTGGAGAAAACAGATTTGGTATGTGTTTTAGAGATGGAGTAGAAAGGATTTACAGATTAACTGAATGAAAAGAGTAAAGGAAGGAGAGAAGTAATCTGTGTATTTTTAGCTTGAGCAGCTGGAAGAATAATGGTTTAGTTTACCAAGATGGAGAATATTTAAGGAGGAACATGTTCGGGATAGGAATAGAAAATAAGAGTTCTGTTTCGGCCAGGTTACATTTGAGATGTCCACCATATATATACCCATTTGGAAAGGCTCAGTAGGCATTTGCATTAGAAGTAGGCATTCTGGAGAGTTCCTCTTACTCTTTCTCTGATTTCACAAAAGACTGAAGATAAAAGACTGAAGATAAAACAGCGAGAGGAAAATAGCTTTTAGAATAGACAATGTGAGTATTCAGTAATCATCTAAAGCAGTGAGACGATCTGCTGTGTTCTTCATGAAACCACTGCACTTATGAAACCTGAAGCAACATTTTTGCTGAGCATAATGACAAAGAAAGAGAGTAAGCTTTAAGGTCAATCATTTTCATGCCAAGAGAGTTAAGGCATATCATATGGCCTCTATTTTGTAAATCTTATAAGATTACAGAGTAAGAGCTAATAAGGAGATGGGAGCTCCAAGCAGCATACAATTTGTGAGTGCTTCTGCAATTTCCATCATACATGAAGGGAGCCCATTACATACTCAATATAAGACAAAAATGTCTTCTAACTGTACATAAAATAACAACTGCTCTACCTGCTGGCTGAGAGGAGTTTCCATGGAAACTGTCAGAAACAATTTCTTTGGAGTTGTAGTGGTTATTGACAAAAATGGGATGAAAATGAGAGCTAAATTTACAACTTGGAATAGACTGTTAAATAGCACAGCTCTATTAATATTTGATTCTTGGTAATCTGATTCAAGCTAATGTTTCTTAATCAAATGGCTACTTTGAGGGGAGATAGAGAAATGAGAGCGATATGTAACCATGTTTGATGTATATAAGTCCATATTCTTTAATACACATCAGCAATATTGCAAAATAAAACACATATTTTTAGGAAAGACAAAATTTATTTAGCAACTACTAAATATCAAGTGTTTTACATATAATATCTTGTTTAATCCTCATAATAATCTCTCCAGGTAGGCTATATTATCCTTATTTTTGTAGAGCCGGAAGCTGAGTCTCAAAAGGATGTCAAGTAACTTGCTCAAGATAAAATAGTAAACAACAAAGCCACGATTAGATCCTGGTGTAACTGAACACAAAATGCATACTCTTTCATTAGGCTATTAAAGGGAGCTAAAACCCACAAGAATCCAGGAGCCTCAGGCTGATGGCCTCTTCAGGTCCCAAGAATGTTTCTGATTAGTTAACAGTTAAATTAGGCTAAAAACAAGGCTGCTATATAAATGCCTAAAAAGAATAATGTCAGAGATGTGAAATAAAAAGCTGAGTTTTGACCAGGAGATACAATAAAACTTTACCAGGCACTGACATACTCATCAAATCAAATAAATAAAAGAAAATTAATCAAAGAATGTAAAGAGAAACAAGTAATGGAAAAAACTCAAGTCACATGTTGAAACCCACTTTACCAGATGCTGATAAACATAGGGAGTCAAGATAGACATAAGCTGATGATTCATTTTAAGAAGGAATAATTTCTTAACATATTCGTCATTTAAGAATAAAAGCAAAAATGCCAAGCCATTTATTACCTCATCACAATACACCATAACCATTATTCCAAATAGTTGAACTGTAATGCCAAGGTGATTGCTAGAGTTGCTCAACTCTACTAACTAAATACATTGCACGTATAACCATAGTGGTCACATGAGAAATACAAGCAATCTGAGGTATTGAATGCCACATTCCTTCCCTAATAATTATTTATTTTGGCTGTTTAATTTCTTTATAAATTCATGGTCTTGTACATTGTATTCCACGGTTCTTTAAAGAAAACCTGGAATCTAGATCTCTCTTTCAATTTAAGTAGTCAAAACATATTATAATCAACCACAGCACATACTAACACATTATTAGTCAAAGCACAACTCAAGTACATACACATAGAAATGCAGGGCTCAAGCTAAATTCAATAAACAGTAGAAACAAAGAAAAAATAAAAAGAATAAACATCCAGGAGGAATAAAGAGAGTTAAAATACATGAAACGAACCAGGTACATGGAAAACTAATTTTTGGCAATATTGGATGGTTTCTAGTCATAAGTACCAGTGAAAAGCTCAGCTGTGAACCCAGGATATGCTTTAAAATTATCGTTAAATGAAATCAAGCAATAAAATACTCTCGTACAATGATAATGTCCAGGGAACTACAATAGAGGAAAGAAAATCATTTCCAACATAAATGCAGTATTTCTAAATTAGTAAATGAATTATAAATATAAACCACTTGGGGTATTTATTATTTTAACAGATAAAAGTTTTAAGTATTTCTTTATAGTTTTGCTTAGGGGAACTTCCAAAAAAGTATAAATGTTGAAAGTAATTCATAAAGAATCATTCTTTAAAATGAATTATAACATTGAAGTTCGGTATTTTTCTATTTTGTTTCTTGGTGCATTCAATTTCAATTTAATGGCATGGTACTAGAAAAGATTTTTGTATATGCCTTCAAACACTCAATATAATGTTAAAGCACAGTTCTTAAGTTTAGAAATTTCCAGTACTATTAATGCATAAAAGTATATCTTAGCATTCTATTTTCCCATTCCTACTGAATGACTTAGTTAGTGCTGAAAACCCAACGAACACTTAGTAGGAAAGCCAAGACAGAAAACAAAGCCTGGTGTTTACAAAGAAAGAAAACGCAGTCCAGAGATATATGTCCTCCTGTTCCTTTAATTCAAAAGTGCCATCAGAAATCAATTGGCATTGTTACATATAATATTTTGTTACTTAGCTGATGACAACTAAAGACAGGAATTATTTTTATTCCTTAAAGTATAAGTTTTGTTTTCTCCTGTTTGATTCTTCCTTACTCTGTTTCCTATTTCTTTTCTTCAAGATTTTCCTTCTCTATCTTACCAAACATAAATGGAAAAGAAGGGGGAACCACTTCTGAATGGCTATGTGAAGCCAAGGAGCTTTCACTCTCACTGTTTGGGGGTGCTGATCTTACATTTGCTGTTAATGACTCCTGAGGTTTGAATATTCTGCTTAAAACACATTAGAGACAAAGTAGCCTCTTACCAACAGGCTTCTTCCAGAGTGTTCTGACATATAACAGGTTTTAAATGGCCCAAGGTGGGTCAAAACACATAGAAAAGGGTCCTAAAGGCTTCTGTCTTCATTTCAGCTATGCAGCCACTTAACAAAACCTGTTTCTTCTTCTGTAAAGTGAGATTGAATACATCCAAAGGCCTAGTTCTTGATGAGAATTATTCATGGTCATTCCTGGGTCCATGAACTACACAGAAATTATTTTCAAAATCATGTGTACTCCTCTGAGGAGCGATTCCACAGCTTTCACCTAGCTGTCAAACGGGTACATCAACACAACAGTCTAAGAGCCACTGTGCCAACATGTCCTCCAGTCCTTACGCCAAGAAGCCACAGGATAAAGCACAAAGCACACGGCCTTGAAACAGAACAGTCTCAGAACCACAGGCAAGTCTTTCTCCAATTTGTGAAAACATATTTAATACCTGCTCCATAGGGAATCGATGAAGAGTAGGTAAGTGGGATGTTGACCAAAAATTTCTAATATATAAAAGTTACTTCCATTATGCAAGGGGACAAAAATCATTCAAGAAGATACTATATGTACCCATTTGAAAATTGAGGCTCCCAGACACTAAGGAACTGCCCCTAGTGAAACAGCTTACAAATGTCCACGCTCTGTCCTCACGCCCCACACAACAGAAACACAACAGTCCACATTCAAAATATAATGCAAGGCTAATACTAGCAGAAATGGTGGTCAGGCCTGGGCCCACCAAAGAGGAAATAAAACCAAACCAATATATCATGGTAACATCAATCTTCAGAAACATAGGTACTTAAAATTACCAAGTGACCCTTTTGGAGTCCACACACTTACCAGACCTTAAGAAAGCTGGTGGAGAGGAGACGACTGCGTCAGGTGAGCTGGCCATTTCAAATTGTTGACTCTAATCACAAGCGTTGCAGGCTAAACTACAGCAATTTTAAAACTGGTTAGTGAAGGTTAGAAGCAATCAGTGTTAGATTAACTGAAAGCAGTGTGAGCAGTTATTAACATGATGCAGTATGCAACAAAGGCAGTAATTGAGAATTATTATAATTTTATTTTCTCTTTCATGACTTGAAAATTTGATTTTCTTTGCTTTGACAAATTATATTTGCTTATATGGATGAAGCAGGAAATATATAATATCCACTTATTAAACATTACATAACAGTAGTCTCCTCTAATGTGCAGTGAAGTGATTATGCTACTATGTAACAATGCTCAGAACTCTGCAGAGGAGTCTCTACCCAGTCAGGTTAGTCCACTTTCAAACAAACCTCTGTTTATATATTCTTCTAAAAGTAACAAACAGAATCAAGTTGATTGTTTTTAATGACACAGAAAGTAAATGATTCACTCAAGAAATTTTATCACCTATACTCTATAAGGTTTTCGTAAGAATCTAAATCTCAAACATAACTATTAATTTGGAGGAATGATTTCAACTGGCATCTCTTTACTACTATGATGTAAACATATAGAATATTCAACATTGATAATATGTATTTAACTACTTTGTAAATGAAACTAGATTTAAGTCTCTGCATTCAACAACAGTTAAATAAAACTTAAATTTTTTCTCAGTTAAGAAAAGAGAAGTAAGGTTTTCAAAGCTTACTGTCATGACATGCATTTCAGAAAAAACAAAGACTGGAGAAGAAAAACTGTATGTGCTTATTAAAGGAAAAGAGAAATGTTGCAAAAATATAGGTTGGGAGCAGCGCTCAATTCCCTGTAAGAAAACTCTGGTTACTCTCTTTGTCCAGACATAATCAATCCAATAATAATTTTTATAGCCCTGATAGCCACATTGTTAGTAGCCAACTCAATGTTTCTATATCAAACACAAAAAAATTTAAGAAAAAGTGTAAAACAAAAATACATGTGACTATTCCAAATAACTATTGGTTTTAAGATGTACTAAGGACTACTTTTGTTAAAGTACAATTCTGTCATACTCTATAGGTGGTAGTTTTACTATAATACTAAGTCAATAAATGCAGAACTTCTTTTAAGGTATAAAAACAATGAAATTGGCAACAAAGATTGGGTATGTCATTTATGAAATTAGATACTTTCTTCAATTAAAAAAAAAGTCATTATGCACAACAGACAACTAAGACCTTCATAAATAGGAAAAGCCCAAGACATAATGGGGGCACATTAGCTGAGAAAAAAAAAAAAAATCTCTTAATATCAATGCAAATGCAGAGTTAATTTTCCCAGGCAATGCCTTCTGCGTCCCCAATAATAACATATAGTTCTCCAATCCTTTAAAAGGGAAAGTCCTTATTTGGCTTGTCATTGCACCACCTTTCCTGTTCATGGGCACACTTTTTGTTCAAGATTATATCCAGCCAGCCAGGAATAAGAGAAGTGTCAATATCAGCTCCCGGAGGAGTTATCAGCCACAAGTGTTAACTTGAAAGTCATGACTGTGCAATTTGAACAAGTCAGTTCAGGACACTTGAACTGTTATAACCGCCTGCAGTGGAATCTTCTGACCTTCCTGGCCATGCTTGGGAGCCACAAGTGGAAACTAAGCGACCTCCGGCCACTTGCCTAGGGAAGAAGACTGCTTCTTTCTGAGCCCTAACTCTGCTCTACTTGACCCACTTCGAGATCTGAGGCCTTGTCTCTCTCAGTTTCTGCCACACAGACAACCGGCTGCAGCAGGAAACTACTGGGGAATGTAAAGGGGGATACATGAAATAAGGCGACGAGCAGCCGCCGGCTTTCTAGGGTCGGATCATAGTCCCATTTGACTTGATCTGATGAAGCTATCTGACTTGTACAGAGGAACACTCATAAGGAGGACGCACTCTTTCCCAGGAATGTGTCGCCGCCTGATTTCTAAGGGGAAAGACTCCGTGCAAAGTTGGGACCGCCTTCTACTTTCTGAGGGGTACACACACAAAATAGGGTTGGAGGACACTCACAGAGTTGAGTAGGGTCAGCCATCTAATTTTTAAAGATAAAGGGGAGATATAAGGAGCCAGGCCAGGGCCTCCGCCTGCTTTCTAAGGAAAAATACGAGGCACAGGTTCATTTCCAGAACCCCCACCTGCCTCCCGCCCAAGGTGCTTGAGGGGTAGAGGGCGGCGCCCCAGCCAGCCAAACCTGAGCGCTTGACCCGAGCCCTTCGCTCCAGGACCTTCCAGCTCACTTCGGTCATGAGTCCCGCTGCCCCCGCCATCGCGCTCGGGCAGCCGCCTTGGCCACCGCCCCCGGGGCTGCCCGTCATGACCGCCGCCCGCCCGGCCCCGCCCCCCCGCGCGACACTGTCGAGAGGCGCGCCGGCCGGAAGTGAGCGCGAAAGCGAGTTTGGCCCTAGCTCCACGGCCTCTCTAGCGTCAGAAGAGCGGTCCCAGGGGAGAGTGAGAGCGGAGCCGGCGGAGGCTCGTACGCGCCCCGGGGCTGAGCGCCTTTTCTCTCAGCCGGCGGCGCCGTGCTTTGCGGCTGCCGTCAAGCGCGGCGCTGGGCCGGCGGGCGGGGGCCGAGGGGCTGCCATGGCGGCGGCGGGCCGGTTGCCGGGGTCCTGGGCGCTGCTGGCGCCGCTCCTTGCGGGGCTCGCGCTGCTGGGAGTCGGGCCGGTCCCGGCGCGGGCGCTGCACAACGTCACAGGCGAGCTCTTTGGGGCCGAGGCCTGGGGCACCCTGGCGGCCTTCGGAGACCTCAACTCCGACAAGCAGACGGACCTCTTCGTGCTGCGGGAAAGTCAGTGCTTGCCGGGCCCTCCCTCTGTCCGCTGTCCGTGTGCCCCTCCCGGTGTTCCCCACACCCCTTGCCCCATGGCCGGTTCTCCAGAATTTCCCAGTCATTCTCTCCCAGCCCTGTGACCTTTGCTTTATCTCCAGCGTTCTTAACTTGCCCTTTTTCTCCACCTTTTCCAACCTCAGGTCCTGACCTGGCCACCTTACAGTTTGACCTACCCCCAAAAGCCATGACAGCACCCCAGTTTTTTTCCAGAGAAGCCCGCTGCTTTCACCCACGCACCACCTCCTCCCGATGGAATCACCTGCCACCCCAAGTCCTTTCTGATTCCCAGGAGTCTTTGTAGCTTGCCTCTACGTTCGCTCCCAAGGCCTTTTCTTTTTCTTCTGCTTTACTTCAATCTTCCTTCCCCTTTGATGAACAGGAAAACATGCAACTTGATAGTTTTTTCTCATAGGGAACTTCTCCTTGCCTCCCCACTTACCTAATTTACCTTCCCCTGCTTTTGTCAAAGTACCAGCTTTCTTTGAAGCTATTGTGCCCTTACAAGGCCCTAAACACTAAACAGCTTGCACAAGCATTTTGCAGGGACCACTGATAACCCAGAGCCTCCTTGGGGAAGCATTCTCAAACAGCAGACTCTCCTTCCTCCTGAATTGCCTGTTCTTTTGTGTACACCTTCCTCACCTTGGTCACCACCCTAGTCCTCTAGATTTCTGCTTTCTTTGCCAACTTTTGGTTCTTAGAAGTTCTTTGCTTTGACCATCACTAAACTAATCTTAGATGGTCTTGATGCTGACAGTGGGCATTAGGGAGTCTTAGCATTCTTGAGTACTCACAGAAGTAGGTGCTTCTTAAAGGTCAAGGCCATGAAGGAAGGAAGAGGAGGTGTAGAGCAGACTCAGAGCTTGACTGATAGAATCCTGACCAGACTTCTTAGGGCCCTTGCCAGGACCCCAGACCTCTTGTGGACCCAGGATATTTTCCCAATGTTTGTATGACTCCCCATTTTGCAACATACTGCCAAACCTGTAGCTACTCCATCCATACTGGATACAGAGAATCTCCTTGACTTTAAAGATGGCCTGTGTTTGATTGAACAATTTCAAAGGTTATTCCAAGGAGCGCTAATTGAACTTCGATAGTGCGTTAACCTGGGGGATGGTTCCATAGGAGCCACAGGAGTAGTGTCTTGGAGAATTCAGCATTTTCTGCTTGCATGCTTTTGTCCTTGTCATCAGATGTGTACAGTGGGAGTTCCTGCATCCTTGGTGTGATGCATCTGTGTGATGAACTAAACAGCTCTGTAAGGGGCAGCGTTGTTAGCTTAGGGAAGACAAGGCTTGACACGTAGTTATAAGGCATGTTCTTCATATGGTTCTTTTAAGTCAGCTAGTCTGACTCCTGCCAAAATCCATACACATTGGCTTCAGTCTATCTTGATCAACTACATTTTTCTGTGTTGGTCTTTCTTATTTCTCTGCTGCTTTGAACATTGAGCTTGTGATATACAGTTAGGTGGCCCTATTAGGCTGGTGGGACTATCCTTGAGCACGCAGAAGAACTGGGGTAGAGTAAAAGTTTTCTTGTTGATACCAGTGCCCAGAAGGCTTCTCGTAACCACTGTTTGGATGTCTAACCAGAAAACATTTTTCTAATATCATATATTTGTTTCTTTTAGGAAATGATTTAATCATCTTTTTGGCAGACCAGAATGCACCCTATTTTAAACCTAAAGTAAAGCTATCCTTGAAGTAAGTACAAATAGGTTTGTTTCTGTAAAACCTTAGTCATTAGCATGATAATTGATATGCAATAGCTGGTTGGATTGTCTCTGAAATCAATTTTACCTGTCTTATTGTAACACAAAACCATTAGCTAGGAGGTATGAGTAGCAAGTGATTTGTTAGGAAAAATAGTGAAAGTACCAGAGTTCCAAAATGATTTACTTTTAAGTAAATAAATTTGAGTGGAATCAGGTCTGTTCCTGCATAAACACTTCATTTCCTACAGTCTAATACGCTTTCTTGAATGTGTTGGGAGCAGATCAGTCACAGGAGGCTCATGTCAACCTTGTGTTGCAGTGGGGAACCTAGTTTGCAGTGGGGAAAAGATCAGCAGCCTCTGTCCTTATTTTTTTGTTTATTGACTGATAGCTGTTGAGTTTTTAAGATTGATTTTGAAGGAATTCTAAACAGGTTTTTGAAATTATCTGAATTTTTATAATATTGTTCAAATAATAGGTCTTTTTTTTTTTTTTAAATATGGTTGTAATTGCACAAGAGAGTGACCCGCCCAGTGATAGTGAGGCAACACAGTATTGAAAGTACAAGAAACAAGGATTGAGTCCTATCTGAATTCAAAGAGGATGAGTCAGTGCAAGCTAAAGTGGCAGCTTCCGGGGGGTCATAGAACTTGAGGTTGACCTTAGTATGAGCAAAATTTAGGTGAAGGTGTCAAGTTTGGGGACACAGCATTTGTAAGAGATGACAGTAAAAACAGCATGTTGTGAAAAGCAGGGGGAAAGATCTGCCTGACAAGTGGAAGGTACATTTTGGACAATTGTGGACTAGGAAGATGAGAGCAGGGCAGACTGGGAGCATTCATAAACATCAGAAGAAGTTTGAACTCAGTCTCATGAGAAGAGGGGTCCTTGTGCAAAGGAGAGATGATGAAAACAGTATTTTAAGATAATAGTGGGAAGTTGTATAGGTAAGGTTGGGCCAGATTGTGTAGGGCTGTGAGTGCCTTTGTGAAGAATCCAGGGCTGAGATTCAGGAGACCTGGGTTCCAGTCTAGACTGTGCTCACTAGCTAATGGTAATCTTGGGCAAATCAATTCCTCTTTATAGATCTTTGTGCTCATCACATAAGTAATATTGTACATGCTCAATAATTATTCACTGAAAAAAAATAAAATAGTATTTTAAATTGATCTACTTGTTAACAATGTGCAGAATGAGTTGGTATGCAGAAAACCAAAGACTATTTAGGAAACTGTTTTTTAAAAGTCATTATGTGGGCTAATTAGTGCTCAAACTACAATATTTTATGTCAACTCAAACTTGTGAAAAAAATGGACTTGAGTTAGAACATTGAGGAGAAAGTTATAAGTGGATAAATAGGAACTTAACCCTCTTGAGAAATGTTTCTGGGTACTGGATGTTAGCATGCTTGAGTGGGGAAGGAACAAAAATTGATAAATACATCAAGAAATGAACTAACTGCCTGGAAGTGATTTTTATTGGGAGATAAGAAGGAAATTTAAAGGCTATAAGAAAGGGCTTGAGTTCTGCTGAGTTAAAACAAAAATCCCAATTAATTTCTCTTTTTTTGATTAATGAAATGTTAATTGTTTTATATACTTTTAAAATTTAGGAACTCTTGTCTGTGTTTTAATTTAGAATATTTTTCAAAGTAAAAATAACTATCCTTCACCCTTTTCCTCCCCTCTTCCCCTGTTTTCTCTCTCAGATGCAACCACTGTTAAAACTTTTAGCTGTTTCTTCTAGTGTTTATCTCCATATTTTAAAATAAATATTTACACTGAAATTTCTTGAGTTATATTTTAATGTTCATCTTTTGGGTTTTTTGATAGCATAGGTAAGGATTTAGCATCTTTATAATTATGTCATAGTTTTTAGTTAAATCAGTAATCATTGTTTACATTTCAACCATGTGGTTTCTATGTACTTAAGTAGTGTACAATATTTCATTTCTTCCACAGCTTTCCCCCTGGAGTAAATGATTACTTTTTAAAAAATAGATTGAATAATTTTCTGTGTACATATTCTCAATTTCATTGTAGCTGTTTCATCATAATGGCCATAAACCTATCATGCATTTTGTTCTCTGCATCGGGTCCTCTACACTCCTACCCAATCTTGATTCATTCTCCAGGCCTTCTGCACCTACTATTGGGGGACTTCCCCTTTGCTGTTCTTTGCCCAAAACCTATTTCTTGGAACTTGTGCCATGTTTGTCTTTATTTCCTCATTTACTTCACTGGAGTGCATCCTTCAGGAAATTCCTGAGAAAGGATACATGGTAGATACTTGCATGTCCAAAACTTTTTCTACCCGCTCTTAGCACTTTAGTTAGATAATGTCTTCTAACTTCATGGGTTGCTGTTTTAAAATTCAATCCTTTTTCTCCTAATCCATAAGTGTAACTCATTTAATTTTTAATTTCGGAAGCTGTAGTCTCTTCCTTATCTATTTTGCTTTGATTTCATGGTGATGTGCTTTGGTGTAGATTATTTTTCACTTACTGTTCTGGAAGTTAGGTGGGCCCTTTCAAGCTGGAGGCCTCTATTCTTGGGAACTTTTTGAAATACGCTCATTTCTTTGATAATTTTTTGTTTTTTCTCCGTTTCAGGAATTCCTATCAGTTGGTTATTGGTCTGCCTGGGTTCATCTTTTATTCCTTTATCTTATCTGGGTTTTGGAGGTTTTATTTTTTGTTATTTTGTTTTATTTTCCTTTCCAGGAGGTTTTCTCAACTTTATCCTCTAAGCCTTTATTAAATTGTTTTTTGTTAGCCACCATATTTTTAATTTCCAAGATTTTCTTTATTCTCTTACTGTTGTTTACTCTTAGTGTGTTATTCTTTTTTTTTTTTATGAACATATTTTCTTCTCTTGCCTCGAGTATAATTTTAAAGTTTTTTTTGTTTCCTCCATTAGCTCTGTTTTCTTCAGCTTCCTTATTGCTGCTTGTTTTGGCTCTCTTTACTATTCATAGTTTCTTTAAAGGCAGGTGTCTATTCATATTTATAAGGCACGAAAGAGCTTACTGGAAGCATTTTCGTGGCAGGACCTGTCTACCATCTCTTGCCTGTGTGTATGTTCCTGGCTGGCTACCATTAGAGGAATAGGGTAGAGCTGGGGGCAAGGGTCCCCATTAACTTTCTGTTTTTAGCATAAGGCCAAAATCTTACATGCTATTGTAACTTAAATCCTTAATGCCTGAGATTTTCCAGAAATAAACCACTTGGTTCTTGCCTTGCTGAGTGAGAGGGAAAAGGGACTACCACTGATGCATTTAGAAAATAATTAACCATAGTTTAATGGGAAATTTGCTGTCCTGATATTTGCTCTAAATAGAATTAAGTGTAAAATGAATTTAAGTCCTATTTTTTTGGTTGGGTCACTCAGACAACATTATGACAAAACTCCAAGATGTTAAGTTTTCAAGGTTAATTTTAATAATTTTAGAATTATTTTATTATTAAAAATATAAAATTAGATATATGTGTATGGATAGCCTATTGATTGCCAAGTTTGGTAAAACCTTGTTATTCATTGTGAATCTATGAGCTTTCAGAAATAAAGTGATTATTTAATTTTCACGATAAATTTTGAATTTACATTAAAATCCAAATTAAATATTTTATAAATAATATCTTTTAATTGACAAAATCACAATGATATTATTCCTTGCTGTTTTAGCAATTAATTGTGATGAGCCTCCATTTATTTTAAACACCATCCAAATGTCTTGGAGTCCTTGACAATGGAACTAAATAAAAGGACTATATTAGGCCATCAAGTTTTCTCTTGGTATGTTTCAGAGTTATCTTGCTTCTTAAGACTATTTTTCATTTATTCTGAACTTTTCTGTAGACCAAAGAGGTCTAAATACATGAGGGATGATGAGATATTAATGAAGAGGAGATTAATCAGTTCTGTGAAATTTTCAAATGAAATATTTTCATAAGGTAGAAATATAGAGATGTCCTTTTTTATTATAACTTATCTGGATATTTTTAAATGCTTGTTTCTTTTAGGAATCACAGTGCATTGATAACAAGTGTAGTCCCTGGGGATTATGATGGAGATTCACAAATGGATGTCCTTCTGACATACCGTCCCCTAAATCCTGCCACCAGTGAATTAGGAGCTGTTATCTTCTGGGGACAAAATCAAACATTAGGTGAATTTGTTTTTGTTTTAAGAGTTTTTAATACTTATCATTGGATATGAAAGGCAAATGTAACTAAATATTATTCTGAAATCAGTTCAAAAATACTATACTTGGGTCCTGGACTTAAGCGATCCTTCTGTCTCAGCCTCTGGGGTAGCTGGGACTACAAGCCACTCTGCCCACCCAATTTTTAAATTTTCTTTGTAAAGACAGAGTTTCACTGTGTTGCCCAGGTTGATCTGGAACTCCTGGCCTCAAGCTACCCTCTCACCTTGACCTCCCAAAGCCCTGAGATTATAGGTGTGAGCCACCACACCTGGTCTGTAAAAACTTTTTTTAAAAGTTCATTTTCTGATTTTTCTTTTCAACCCAGAACTGGCCTGATGTGAATTCCAGGAAAAAAAAAATCCACTCTTGCTAGCTTTAGAAGAGAAAATTTATTAAAGGGTTTTAATGGCTTATAGAATCATTGGGAAGGCTAAAGAGCAAACTGTAGGTTGAGCTTTCATGAACAATCCCCAGAGACATCAGAGAAGGCACTGCCTCTTTTAACTATCAGAAGTGGCCACTTGGGCAACAGCTGGCATAATAATGCTGGACCAGCTATGATTCTCACTAGCAAATGGGTGCTGTACCTGGTCTCTTGATTCAGTGAGAAAACACTGAGAATGAAACAGCAGAAGCACAGCATTTGTCTCACTCATGCCTTTAAAACTCACGATGTATCTGATTGACAAGACTTAACTTTTATTCAGCATCTCAGATGTAAGGATATCTTAGAAATGTTATTTTTGTTTTCTAGTATCCTCAGTGCAGGAAAGCATAAAAAAGTGGAAGTAGAGGTTGAGAGTTAGTCTGCCATATCTAACCCTCTGAAACCTTCAAGTCTTACCTGAAAAGCCATTTAATTTTTTTGTTTGTTGTTTTTTGAGACAGAGTCTGTCTCTGTGGCCGGGGCTAGAGTGCCGTGGCGTCAGCTTAGCTCACAGCAACCCCAAACTCCTGGGCTTAAGCGATCCTCCCACATCAGCCTCCCAGGGTGCTAGGATTACAGGCCTGAGCCACTGCCCCATCCAAAAGCCACTTAATTATACCCAAATAGACAGCTTTGCCCTTGGAGCCAGATTTTAAGGAGAGCAAATGCAGTTTTGTTTTTGAATACATTTGGGAATATAAGCAGTAATGTTAATAAATACTTTATATTCATTCAATCAGTAAGTATTTAAAGAAGGAGTACCACGTGCAAAACGCTGCTTGTGTTTAATCATTAACATTTTAGAGTCAGGAAGTATTGCATATATTGACTTCTTTACACCAAAACCTTGTTAATTGTCAATTGCTCTAGTACTAAATTGTGTATAAAGACTCAGCTGAGAGACATTTAGATGGGAGCCTCAAAGGAAGTTATTGTAAAGGACATTCATTGTATAATAAAATGTATTTTCCCAATATTTTATCTTTACAACTTGATGTCCATGTAAATTAGATTTACAGTGTATTATTAATGATAATAATTGGAATAAATTAGAGACAAATCTTGAAAAGAATAAAATAATATTTTTTCCTGAGTGTGGATATCAAAAATAATATCAAATGCCTGTTAATTTATTTATATTTTATATATTTTTTTTTCTTTTTCCAGATCCTAACAATATGACCATACTCAATAGGACTTTTCAAGATCAGCCACTGATTATGGAGTACGTATGTGCTTGCTTTTCTTGGGATGATTTTAAACTTAAATATAAAATAAAATCTTTCACATAGGAAACTACTAAGTAGTATTGACACTAAATTCACTCCCTCTTAAAGCTGAGAGGGGCCTAATATGATATTTATTTGCTATTACGGGGGAAAAAGAAAAAAGAAATTTATTATTTTAGAAAAAGGAAGAGGAGACACAGTGGTGCATGCCTGTAATCCTAGCACTCCAGGAGGCCGAGACAGGAGGATTGCTTGAGCTCAGGAGTTCAAGACCAGCCTGAGCAAGAGTGAGAACGACCCCACCCCCCTACTAAAAATAGAGAAATTAGCTGGGTGTCATGGCGTGCACCTGTAGTTCCAGCTACTCAGGAGGCTGAGGCAAGAGGATTGCCTGAGTCCAGGAATTTGAGGTTGCAGTGAGCTACGATGACACCACTGCACTTTGCCCAGGGTGACAGAACAAGACTCTGTCTCGAACAAAAAAAAAAAAAAAAAAGGAGAGACAGATTACTGTTTTTGTTTTAGTAGCTTTGAATGCGTCCACTATGAATCTATTTTGATGTTAGCCATGTCATTACTTAAAGAATTAAGATAGCTGTCTTTGAGTAAAACTGTTATGTTTGATTGAAAGATATGAAGGATACAGGATTTCCTCCAGAAATTTAGAAAGATTAGTGTATTGAGGAGAAATTTTTGTTCTTTTTACAACTCTTCCTTTTTGTTATCATTTATTTTCTCTCAAAATAGACTCATGTAGCAGGATAATTTAATTGAAATTTCTGACAGGGCATTTTGGTAATGAGGGAGACATCATTTTGGTTACTAACCCAAAGTATGGCCACATCCATGTTTCTAGTACTGCCTTTCTTACAGTTATTAAAGTCATAGTCATAAAGCAACAGGTCAGTGGCCATGAGAAGTGTGAAGAGTGAGTCCATGGATTAATCTTCATAAGGGTGCTTGGCTTGATTTCTTTCATTTCTTAGTGTACTTTTTCATTGTTATAGTATTTTGTGGCCAGAATGAATTATTTTATACCAGCTAGGGCTTATTTTTGTGGGTTATTTCTCCTAAGGCCATCTAAATAAACAAGTTGGGTCATGATTCTGAAGTAAGTTTCTAGGAATTAATGCTGTCTCCTTATCACTCAGTGATAGGCAAGATGATGCAAAGATTCTAGACAACCTCAAAATCTCATAACAGAAACTCATTTCTTGCTCACACTGCGTGTCCAGTGTGGATCAGTGAGAGGCTCTGCTCTGTGCCTTAGTCGGGTCATCAGGGGCCCCACCCTCTTTGTAACTGCACCATCAGAAACACTAGTTCTTCTCATTGCCACTGTGGGCTCAGAGGGCTAGAGGGCTCAGCAGCAGAATCTAAACACTTTGGCCTGAAAGTGACACATGTCACTTGTGCTGACATTTCACTGACTACAACTAGATACTGGTGAGCGTTGTAATGTCTGCCATACCTACTCGGAAGTTATTTTTGCTTTCAAAGTAAGTTAGAAGTGAGAATTTAATAAAATAGCTGCTTATTGTTTTAATTATTTTCTTTTCAGCTTCAATGGTGATCTAATTCCTGATATATTTGGTATTACAAATGAATCCAACCAGCCACAGATACTATTAGGAGGGTGAGTAAATACGATTATAACCACGTAATTAATTGTATTTGTTGTTGCTACTGCAGAGACTGTGTCTATATGAATGTGTTGTTCAAACCGTTGGAGAACAGCCAACTCATTGGAGATCATTGTTCTTAAAAGATTTTTAAAAGGGCATTTGGTTACAAGCTTTCTCAAACAGTTTGGATTTGATCTGCAACTGCTTTCTAAGAGCCAGATTAGTCCCTTTATTTCCCTGGAAATTAGAGATTCAAACTTTACAGATCCTCACTTAAATATTGGTTCATTAGATGTTTTTGAAATGGATGGGTTTAATGTAAATAAGATAGGTAGCTGCTGTCCTGATTGGATCCTCCACCAGATTCATGTTAGCTCCCAGACTTTAATTGATAAGCGTTGTTTCTTCTTTCTGTCATTTGTTCAGTGAGCAATCAATAATTACCTGAAATTGGCCAGGCATGGTTGCTGATGCCTGTAATCCTAGCACTCTGGAGGATTGCTTGAGGTCACAAGTTCGAAATCAGCCTGAGCCCTGAGCAAGAGCGAAACCCCATCTATGCTAAAAATAGAAAAATTAGCCAGGCATGGTGACACATGCCTCCCAGCTACTTGGGAGGCGGAGGCAGGAGAATCACTTGAGCCCGGGAGTTTGAGGTTGCTGTGAGCTACAATGACGCCACTGCACTTTACCCAGGGTGACAGAGCAAGACTCTGACTCAGAAAAAACAAATAATAATAATAATTGCCTGAAATTATAAGCATTCCTCCTCTAAGCTCTGGAAACTTTTCAGTATATACTTTATCCCTGACCAATCTGTATACTGGGCCTCTCTTACTTATCTAAGCATGCAATTCTTAGGAAAAACTGCCTGAAACCTTGGAATTCAATGAGCTCTATTATAATTCCTCTGGATCCAGATAAAACTGTCCTCTTACCATAAGAATTCATGATAATAAGATACTTTTCATGAGATACCTCATGTGGTTGATTTTTTTTTCTGTGTCTGACAAGGCAAAGTTAATTCAAGAGTACAGAACACATTTATTTACTTTTTATTTTTTGAGACAGAGTCTCACTCTGTTGCCCTGGCTAGAGTGCCGTGGCATCATCTTAGCTCACAGCAGCCTCAAACTCCTGGGCTCAAGGAGTGCATCTTCCCCAGCCTCCTGAGTAGCTGGGACTACAGGCATGTGCCACCATGCCCGACTAATTTTTTCTATATATATTTAGTTGTCCAGCTAATTTATTTCTATTTTTAGTAGAGACAGAGTCTCACTCTTGCTCAGGCTGGTCTCAAACTCCTGAGCTCAAACGATCCTCCTGCCTTGGCCTCCCAGAGTGCTAGGATTACAGGCTTGAGCCACCGCGCCCGGCCTTATTTACTTTTTTGACCTTCTAGAAAGTACAGACACCTTTATCAGTGTTTTCCCCAGCTGCTTGGAAACCTAATGAACCTTCTCTCTGTGTTTTGTAGAAGTAGTTTATTTTATGATTGGTTTTTGAAATGTGCCTCACAGGCATACAGATGAGTAAATTGTCAAAATTTAAGATATTCTCCCATCCAAGTACTAACCAGGCCCAACCCTACTTCGCTTCTGAGATCAGAAGAGATTGGGCATGTTCAGGGTGGTATGGCCACAGGAAAAACTGAAGATATTCTGAAGAGATACATTTCCTATCACTTGTTAGGGAAGTTTTCAATAAAGGATATGGGTATTTTGATGCTAGTCATGATGAACATTGAAAGAATTATTATGAATCTTGAATGAGAAACTTGGTTTTTCCCCCAAACTTTGAAAAATATTGGAAAGAGAGTCTTGCTTTAGAGACAAATTGAATGGAAATCCTGTCAGCCTTAGTGGCCACGTCTGGGAGGAATGGAGTGCAGGTGGGTGCGGGAACACGCAGGCCAGGCCGCTCCTATCGTGGCAAGTTGGGCCTGCTCAGGAAATCTGTCCTTTCTTCTCCCCTCTGCAGAGGTAGCCGTGTGACTGAGGATGTGATGGTAACTTCTGGCCTGGTTTACTTCATGGTAACTCCACATTAGTCAAAGAAATAATTGGAATATCTTTAATCTGATACAGTTTGACTTTTAGAAATTAAAACATGTGAAACAGCTGTTGTTAACAATTCAAAAAGTAAAACTTTTAATATCCTTGTGGATTTTTTACTTAATCTACAAGAAAACTGTTCAGAGTGTCATATGATAGTGTTATAGCTTATTTGTTCTGAATTCTATGTTAGATTTTTTTCTCTCCTTCTTTAAAAAATATAGCTTTTAAAACTTATGCTTAAAGTCATGTTCGGTTACATTTTTTATACATTATTTCTGGTATATTCCAATACACAAGAGTAATACTCTGGTATTTTATGATATCTCATTAAAACTTCAGTCACAGATTAAACAATAGTAAGTGATGAGTTTGAATCCAAGATTTGTCCTGATGTCAATTTAAAGAATGAAGTTATATAAATTGACAGAAAAGAATTTATGTCAGTAGCATTGTTAGAGTGACTGTAGCCTAGCAATATCATGTTTCAGATGACAGAAAGCTGAATATGTCCCAGTGGGAGCAAGCATTAATATATTACTAAAATAAGAAAAATATATCTAGGCCGTATCAGTTTTATAAACGAGACATTCCATAGGTGCATATGTGACAAAGCCATCAGCATTGACGTTTTGGACTATTTATTTGACCTTGATTGGTAGCCCAGTCTTATCTATCGAGAAATCTACCTTTTACCACTTAAATTTTGTGCTATATGGGTAGGCCTGACTCATGATTATATTAAAGTTAATAAAATTTGGCCAGCCCTTTAGTTTTATGGGAAAGTTGCAATGATCTTTATATAGAGTGTGAAATGCTACTGTAGTATTGTACTTGAAAGCCATGGCTATAACCTGGCCCAGCGCAGACATGCCCACAGGTAAAACTAGCACAGCCAGTTTGGCTATAATAAAGGCGCAGATGGTCAGTCCAAACAGGCAATGGAAACAGGCAGAAGAAGCCCTTGTAATTGGTACACTGGGGGTTGTCTGGCAGGAACAGGAAGGGTGCCAAATCTGCCGAGGTGCTGGAGATAATTGAAGCGCATTAAATGGTCAAAGGTGAGGCTTCAGTTTGTGCTTCAACTTCACTTTATAATGACTTGAAATAATTTAATAATGTGCCACATTACTTAGAAATAACACCTAGCTATTAAGTGTTAGAGCAACTTCCGCAGTGACGTGAGGTTATGATTAATGAGCATTTTCTTTAAGAGGGCATTTGAATCTGATGTTGCCTGAGCATTTAGAATATTGTTTTAGTATTGAAGTGAAAACCTCGTACCTGTAATTTTAATCAAAGCCAAATACAATGTTGTTCTGTTCACATTTTCTATGACTCACATACTGAGTTCAAACACATTTCTGGGTCAGGCCCAAGTTGTGTAGTTGGGGATATTAATGTAGATACGTGACAGATACATACTTTGCCATATGCTGTTTTGTCGACAAGCAATTGCATAAAAAATTTGAATATGGTATTAGTGGCACAGAAAGAGTCATTTTTAACTGTTAGTTGTGTGGGTGGGTTTTTCCTTCCATTATCAGCAAAAAAATTTGTCTTCTATTTAAATGAGTCAATCCAGAAGGAATAAATTCCTGTTTTTCCATCGAACCTTTCATCTATCTCACATTATAACCAATGACCGATTTATTAAATCATCTTCATTTTTACTGCTCATTTTGTTTGCTGATGCATTACAGAAAACATAAATATTTTTCTTAATGAAATAATAATATATTGTATCACTTAAATTTATTGTTTAGAAGGAATATGAAAATTATGATATTTTAGCACAAAATAAAACCAAATAATCCTCAAGGTAGCGTTTAAGTTTGTAATCAGCCTTAATACTCACAATCCTAGCGAACAAAAGGTGGCTTTGAGATTCACGTTTTCTTGAGCCCCTCCCCTTCTCACCCCACACACTGTTTATATTTTTAACACTGTTGTGAAAAGGAATCCATTAGAACTTGAGAAATTAGTTTTTTATCAGTAATTCCATAGAAACATTACATCAGTTTTCTAACTCTTCTCTTTTCCTAAGGAAACTTTGCTATTGGAGAGAAATTCATTCTTTTCCCAATATTTCTCACCCAAACCTCTGTCTTTGCAAAATTGAACCACAGAAATAGTGAAAAACTTTTAAGAGATGACTTAAAATTTTATATGCTGTGATTATTTCAAGGGGCATGTTACAGTTTTTTAAGGATCCGTAATTTTATTTCTTGGAGTCCCACTAGTTGCTTTTGAGGGGTCAATTAAAAGACCTAAAATTCCCTGGTAATTTATCATACTGCTTTATTTTAGGTTCTGTTTGGTAGTATTATATTTAAGTGAAATTTCCTTTGTTTTTGAGTAAATTGTTTTAAGTTCTGAAAATATACTCACCTTGATTGAAGTTAAATCTTAATAATTTTGAATGTATATTTGTAGTAATTGTTTAGAAAGATACTAACTTCTCTTAAGAAAATCACAGTTTTATAATTTCTTTGTAAAAAAACTTGATGGCAACGTTTCATCATGACCATAGTAACTAACGATATTTAATGCATTAACTGCCATGTGAGTTGTATTTAACTCACGCTATTAATAGTTTTGAACCTGGGGCCACATAAAGCATATGTAACTCACATGTCTCTTTATCTTAGAAGCCACGTGAACTATTTTTTAAGTAGCATAAAACTCACACACAGAAAACAAAAATAACAAATTTTTCATTACATTAGAAAGGATTCTTTCGTTTTCTAAGTTTTTATTCCATTTTATTAATAAAACACCATGGCCCCAGGGAAAAAAATTTTTTCTAGTCTAGCAATGTGCTAAAACAGTGTCTTAAATTCAGCACATTTTAATAGCATATATCAGAATTTTGTTTTCTCATTTGAGGGGAAACATTTTGTTTTATTTCATTACATTTGCACGTGTATTGAAAAAAGTCAATTTTAAAACTTAGTATAGTTAGAAAAACCATGTTGTATACAGCAGACCTTAAGATTAGTATATATTTCAATTTAGGGTAAATTGAATCAGAATTATTTATAATTTCTGAAAATATAGATTAAGTCCTTTTGTTGGATTCTGGTTTTTTTATTTTTTTTTTAAGTTTATACATTGAAAATGCCGTGAAAATAGTTGATTTTTAACAATCTGGAGGCCTAAGCTCTGAGCTCCAGTTCTGAGTGAATTCCACAGCAGTCCTGAATGGAGATGTGTGTTTAACTGGAAGGCATATGCTGCTTTTCAGACTGTGATCTTCTGTTGCATTTGCCTGTCCTAGGAGCCAGTGCTGCTAGGCATAACTCTTAGGTGTAGCATTACTGTTGCACCCTCTATGGAAGTACTAATATTGGGGAAAAATAAAGATATAACCGAAAGAAATCTTCATATTTTCTATTATATACGTAAGACATTATTGCTGAGAGGTCCTTAAGATTTATGAGTTCTAATTGAGGCCCAGAATGAGTGAGTAATTCATCAGGAATTCAATCCTCCTTTTTCCACTTTTCTCCCACTCTTCATTGTGGCCCTCCAGAGGAAGCATGCCATGAGATTGCACAGTTTACCTGTTCTCTGTGAGGCTCAGAGTTGGACAGGGAGTGAAGAGAAGGAGAATCCCGAGCCTATTTGTTTTTGTTTGTTTGTTTGTTTAATGTTTCCTGAGTAACTCTGAGGTTGGCAGTTTACATCAGTTGTCTCATTTTGTGTTCTCACAACAGATAGCTTGTGTGGGTTATAGTGACTAAAGAGGCTAATTCAAAGGTTAAGTGACTACTACAGGCTCACAACATGTAAATAAATGGCAAATGTGGGAACTGAGTCTTGATCTTCTAAATCCTAAAAGCCTACGCTCTTGCCTTCATTCCTGTACAATCATTACTGTCTGTATAGTCACGAAGGGTCTTTGATGGTACTCCTTCATGTGGCCTCCCTCTCTCTCTCCGTGGCTAGCTTGGACTTCCTTGCAGCATGATAACTGTTTTCCAAGAAGGAGCATTCCAAGAAGTGTAGGCAGAAACTACAGATCCCTTAAGAAGTTAAACAGCTTCACTTCTGGGCTAAAATTCGGTGGAGTTAGAAGATTGTGGACTCTGCCTCTTAATGTAGGCATGGCAAAATTGAACGCAAAAGCGCATGTGAGATGGAAAATAATGTGGCCGTCTTTGGAAACACAGCACGGTAGCCTGTGTTTATTCACTTTACTGTAAGTAGAGACTTGGAAAGGAATATAGAAGCATAGATCGTTTTAAGCAAATCACCTTCTAGAATCTCAGATTTCATAGTTATTGTTACCTAAAATTGATATGCCTGAGAATGTACCTGTTTTCACCGTCATTTTCTCCTTCACAAGAAAATGCCGTATTCTTTACCCTTCCTAAATCTCACTAACGATTCATTTCCTGGGGAGTAAAAACTCATAGGTACCAAACACAGGGGAAACCTCTGTTTGTGATTAATTAAGATATCCCAAATTAATAGAACTTTCAGTTTTTCTCTTTCTTCCTGTTTTTCTCTTTTCTTCCATATTTCTCTTAACATGAAGCTTAACTGCGAAAGCAGGCATTAAAATGGTCTACATTAATACATTCTGAATTCAGATGTGCTAGAGTGGGGTCATGGTAGCAATGACAGTTATTGTTTTAGTGACTTTGCCTATTTTATTTCTTGATTATTGTCGAAGAATCCATTATTGTTGAGAGCGAGCCTCGGGAGAGCAAAGCTAATAGAGTACCCATGAGAAATATTGAATTCCAAAAAGCAGATCTTTCAGCTATTCTTCGTACTTTATCCTTAGGACACATCATTAAGTGCAAAGAAGGTACCTTTCATGCCAAAGTAATTTTGGATGACAATTGTTTCAAATGTGACTGCAGTATTCTCTAGGACTGTTAAACCCATGGATACAACTTTTACATGATTTATTTCATATTTGGAATGCATTTATCTATAATATAGCATTGCATTTTATTAAATCATATCAAGAAAATTCCATTTAAAGCATCTTATCTTATGAAATTTTATCTTTACTATTTTCTATATCCTATTAATATAATAATCCTATAGTCTAATAAATAAATTTACATGCTGGCTTCTGAGCCAAATAATTTTTTGCAGTATATCCCTTTTTTATTAAAGTCATAGAAAAAGTTTTCTATGTTTAATGAAATGAGAATGAAAAATGGTGTTATTTCTGATTTTTTTAATTTTTAATTTTTCTTTTGAAGTGACAACAGTAGAATGATTTTTGTACTCTATTTTTATTTAATTACCCCAAAAGCCAGACCCCAGAGTTCAATATGCACAAACATTCACTGAAGGCTATTATATCTTTTGGCATACTTCTTGTTACATAAATTATTTTAGTTGTGCTATATTGCATTGCTGTAAGTTAGCTAACAATAAATAACATGTTGCTTTACCATCTTATTTTATAACCTATTTTGTAAAAGTAGATAAATCAATTTTATCAGAATTGCATTATTTTAATCTTGTCTACTTTTAGTAATCTGTCCTACAGTATATATTCTGTCATTTCTTAGCAGTTTTTATGCTATTCCTTGAAACTCACATTAGCACATTTATTTGAATTGAAAAAAATGAGTCACATTCTTTCTGGCAGAAAATAATTTTCATTTCAAGATTGGTTTGACAGTTAGGACTGGCATTGCTAATTGGGTTATAGAGCAGACATTTTCCCTAAATTGAGTAAGCTTAGTCAACAGCTCTAAGTTTTTTTTTTTAACATTTTATTATGAAAAATCTGAAACATATACAAAGGTAGACAGAATGAGACAATGAATTTGCATATAATGCCACCCAGCTTAAACAATTACTAACTCATTGCCAGTTATTTTTTCATCCATATCTTTTTCTCCCGTTTTCCTGTTTAAATACTTCCTCTTCAGACATTTTTAATCTATAAATATTTCAAAATATATATCTCTAAAAGATGAGGATTTTTTTTAAAGATAATGATTTTTAAAAGAATACGTAATCACAACACGTTCATCACACCTAAAAAATTAAAGAATAGCTATTAATATTAAATTTCCAGGGAGATTTTGATGAAAATATATTTAAAGAATATGAAATATTTTATTAAACCATATAATATTGGGAAAGATACAAGAAGAAGATTTCCCAAACTCTTACTAGTATATCTGGTTAAATAAGATACCTCTAAATAAAAGATAATTAGTATAGCGAAAAGTTACTTGATAAATCTTGGTAATGCCTTTAGAATACTTCCCAAAAACTGAGAAAGTAAATGTCTCTAATGAATGGATTATGCATACTTTTGCAAGTCAGGGGCTTTCCAAGTCCTTGCCTTTATCACTTAAAGGAAGCCCTAATTGATAAGAGTACTAAAAATTATTTTTGGTGATAGATAACTGTGATTTTTGATGTAGACTACAGAGGAGTTCAAAGAACTGAGAATCATTGCTGTAATAAAACTCCTTTCATTCCAATCTACCTATGTATATGAGTAAGATTTCTTAGTGTTTAGACCTGTAAAAACAAAAAATAGGAAAAACTTTCTATTGAATTCTATCTCATTCTAGCCATGACATATTATTTTAAGGAGCAATAAACTAATATATTTTGAGGCTCTGTATATTTCTTTAAAAAATGCATTTCCAATAAAATTTTACCTTTGGCTTAGTTATCAAACTATATAATTGATGAATTATATGCTAATGGTTAAAATAATTCAAATTGAAAGAGATTTTTTAAAACACCGAGATCCATGAACAAAACCAATTAAATAGCAATTTTATTCTATAGACCAGTTTGTAGACATATTTTTGTTTGGAGAATTATGCTAGAGTCATCACTAAAAAGACTTCAGATACAAAAACATT
Source organism: Avahi laniger (assembly GCA_963575035.1). Classification (NCBI taxonomy): domain Eukaryota; kingdom Metazoa; phylum Chordata; class Mammalia; order Primates; family Indriidae; genus Avahi; species Avahi laniger. Next base: position 27,218 of record CAUYSK010064651.1, on the reverse strand, counting down.
CCATATCATGATAAAGTTCCCTAAAAAATGAGATGAAAGAGCAAGTTCAAGGATAAAAGAAGGGAAAGATACGTAATTTCTGACCTTGTTCATATGGGGTTTCTTTTCGATTTTTTTATGGATGATGATGGATAACAACTCAATGTTGTATTTATATTCCACTGGGTACGTTTAAAAAATCATTTTATTTTAAAATTTTAACAATTCTAATAGATTTAAAAATTATTTCACAGTTATTTAAGGTGACAAAAACATTTAGATTATTTTCTTAGAAATTATTTAATGTGTTAGAGTATATATAGTTTTTCAAAATTCCTTTAGAGCGTATTTGAGTAAAAATGTTTGAAGACCACTGGACTAAAGAACTGGGCAGCTTGGAGAAGTAGATTCTTCTTCATGCTAGACCTGTCTCCTAATAAATGCCTTTACCTGGATATCGTAAATAGCAGTAATTCAATATAAACTGATCATTGTTAAGTGGGTGGATTCGCAGTCATTTCAAAGAGCAGTTACCATAGGCAACCAAAAGCTATAGTTGACATTAATTACATTTAAATTCATCCCTTGATAAATGCTATTCTTTGAGATTAAGGGTGCTGATGCCCGCAAACTAAAACACTTTGACGTAATTTTGTTTTCCTGCACGGGAAAAGCTAATAATTGGAATTTTCTACAGAGGTCGAAAAATGTCAGTGAATAGTGTCAATGAGGCTTAGAACTGCCCACTTTTTCATCTCTGCTGTTCTTCCTTTGTCATCAGAGCATTTTAAATTTGTAACCTTAGCCTTCAAATGGAGTTGGGCACTTATATGAAAAGATTATATTTTATATGAGTTCAGTTGCTTGAAAAATATGTCTGCTTTTTATTGCTGAAAAACTATGATGTGTACAAAGAGCAACTTTAAAGGTAGAAGGACAAATGAATTTTATTTTCAACAGTAAATTTTAAACACTTTAATTCTGATAGACACCTGTATATATGTTCAGTTTTCACCACCTTAAAATGTACCACAAAAAGAAACAACAGCTCTTCCATTCTCCCTCCACCCTTGGTAAACATCAGAATGGTAAATAGACACTGTGTATAGAATAAACTAATGGTCAGCTACTGCTGTTTAAGAGTTGTAAATATAGAATAGCAGAGGATAGCCAACAAGTAAGAACTAGAATATTGATTTGAAATGTTCAAGAAAGCAAGATTATAATTAACATACTGTTAGGAGTTACAAATTCAGTTGTCTAAAGTGGCCAAGAAGGAAACCAAAGTGAGCGAAGCAGTTTGGGAAGATAAGAACTTCGGCTGCGTGTAGGAGCTAGCTTGGTCTGAACAGGGCTAGTGGGTCGCCAGATCCTCTGGTATTTCAAGAGAAACTGGAAATCCAGATTTTATGTGAAATCTGATTTTTACAAAAAGTTTAAGCAGTGAATTCAAGATTTTTAAAGGAATAAGTAGGTCAGATAAAACACGTCTTTTTGCTGAATTTGGCCTGTGGTCTGTGCCTTTGTGACTTTTGCCTTATCACTGTTCTAAATGCTTCCTTCGAAATTTGATTAAATAGCTCCTAAGGTAAAATGTCACAAGTTGAATTTTTCCAAAATTCTAGCTATGCCTTATTTCAAAGTAAGCCTATTAAAAATTTTATAGGGAATTAGATCAACAATGGCTTAGGTAGTAATTAAAGACAGAACCACATGATCAACCTCGCTGAGCACAACTCTGTTAAAGCTTGTGCTTTTAATTGATTCTTGGCTTGTAACACAGATTTGTTGAGAACATTAGGAAAGTCTTCTAAATGACTTTCGGTTAAATTTGTCAGAGAATCTTTAGCCCAAATCTGATTATTTTTGTAGTAATTAAAAACACTTCAACACTTGAAAATTATAGAATTGAAGAATAAATGGCCTATCTTTAAAAAGAAATGAATTGGTCATTATTAAATTGGACTTCATTGAAATTATTGTAAAGATTTCCAACCTTGCGTAGTATGAAAGAATAATCAAATGAGTTGTTTGGCATGAATTACCTTACAGCAAACGCTATATGTAATTTCTCAATTATTTTAATATTTTCTTATTATGACCTTATTATGGGATTTTGATCAAAATAGTAAAATTAGTTTGTATGAATACTGCTTGATTTTGATTTTATGTCTTGTCTATTTTAAAGTGTATTTAGTCCCAGCATGTGCTAAAATGAGTATAGAAGGTTATTGGGAAGAGATTGCAGTTTGTAGAACATACTCTCTGTAGAAAACTTTTTCCTGATGAATGCTTATCCTTTTTGTCACATTCTGCCTGCCAAGAATAAATTAGTCCATCGTGTCTCTCTGATTTACAAAGACATCAAAACCAAACCCAAAATTATAAACCTTGTTTACTATTTGGTCAATTGAGTACTGTGTTAAGTTGGACTTAAATATTCTTAAATTGCTCTTTGGAGACGGCATATCTGTGGTTCCCCATTGGGCTGGAATGCAATAGTATGAAAAGGATTGTAAATTCTAACTGAAATAGAGAAGAATAGGAAATGCTGCTAAGACTGTGTTTCGGTCCAGCCAGTTATTCGCTGACTATTTCATGGGAGCCAAGTCCTGGGTTGGCATCGTAGAAACAACTAGCAATGAGTCAGGGTTTCTAGAGAAGCTTTGCAGCTCAAAGAGGAAGTTCCTAAAGTAACTAAAGTAATGTAGACCAAAGTGCCATTAGAAAAAAATGTAACAGGAAAACAGTAAGAGAAGAGAGAAGACCTTTTAGAAGGAAGCTGATTTGAGTAGGGCCTTGGAGGATATGAATACCTTTGTCACCGGGGTATTCTCAAATGACAAAGAATTGTAGGGGATGATTTTATTTGAACTTGCTCTTTCTTCTTAAGTTGATAGTAGTATGCCAGTGTTACCTTCTGGTTTTTATAATTATACTATGGTTATATGAGATGTTAACATTAATGGAATCTAGATGAAAGATATATGGACAACTTGTGGTGCTGTTTTTTTTAATGAGGTAAAATCACGTAACAAAGCTAACTGTTGTACTTGTCATAGAATCTCTAGTAGTACAATTTATAAAGTGTACAATTTAGTGTCATTTAGTACATTTTCAATGTTATGCAACTATCAGCTCTGTGTAGTACCTTTTGATCACTCCAAAAGGAAACCCTGTACCCATTAAGCAATCCCTCCCCTTCCTCCTTACTTCCAACTCCTAGCAACCACTAATCTGCTTTGTGTCTCTGTGGATTTTATTATTTTCAATATTTCACATAAATGGAATTATATAGTATGGGACATTTTTCTGCCTTCTTTCACATGGCATTATATTTTTAAGATTCATCTATATCGTACTATATATTATTACTCCAACCCTTTTTGTGGCTGAACAATAATCCATTATATGTGTGGATATATGACATTTTATCTGTTTATCCAATGGTGGACAGTTGAGTTATTTCTAATTTTTGGTTATTGTGAATAGCACTGCTAAGAGCATTCGTGTAGAAATATTTATTTGAATACCTGTTTTCAGTTCTTTAGGATATATACCTAGGTGTAGAAATGCAGGGTCATATGGTAATTCCATGTTTAGCTTTTTGAAGAACTGCCAAACCGTTTTCTACAGAGGTTACACTACTTTACGTTCCCACCAGCTATGTATGAGAGAAATAGAAATTTATTTACATACTCTCCAACACCTGTTATTTTCTGGTTTTCGCTGAGTGCTGTTCTGAAGAGTGTGAGGTGGTTTCTCTTTGTGGTTTTGATTTGCATTTCCCTAATGATTAATGATGTTGAGCATCTTCTGATCTGTTTGATAGCCATTTATAGATCTCATTTGGAGAAATGTCTAGTATTTTTTCTTTTGTTGCTTATTCTTCTGGTGTCATATCTAAGAATTCATTGCCAAATGCAAGGTCATGAAGATTTGCTCCTGAGTTTTCTTTTAAAAGTTTTATAGTTTTAGCTCTGTGGTCCATTTTGAGTTAATTTTTTATATGTGGTGTGAGGTAGGTGGTCTAAATTTATTCCTCTGCATGGTCCAAAACTCTGGAATTAATATTTATAAAAGAATCATCATTATTTTCCACAGTCCTAGAAAACCTTCTATGATACTAAATAATTTACTTTCTTATTCTTTATAAAAAAAAATTAAAGACATAAATATAAGAACGAAACCTAAAAAACTCTTACAAGGAAACATCTTCATGACCTGGCATTAGGCAATGGATTCTTAGGATATGGTACCAAAGGAGCAAGTAACAAAAGGACAAATTTAAGAATTTGTGCTTCAAAAGCCACCATCAAGAAAGTGAAAAGACAACCCACAGACTGGGAGAAATAATGACAAATCATATAACAGATAAAAGTCTAATGTCCAAAATATATAAAGAACCCTTACAACTCAACAATAAAGCAATAAATAATATAATTTTAAAAAATGGGTAAAGGATTTGAGTAGTCATTTCTCCAGAGAAGATATGCAAGTGGCCAATAAACACATGAAAACATGTTCAACATCATTAGCCATCAGGAAAATACAAATTATACCACAATTAGATACTACATCACAGCCTCTAGGATGCCTGTAATAAAATAAATGGACAAAAATTAGCGTTGACAAAGATATGGAGATATTGGCATCCTCCTGCATTGCTAGTGGGAATGTAACATGGTGAAGTAACTTTGGAAAACAGTTTGATAAATCCTCAAAAGGTTAAACATACACTTATCTTATGACCCAGCAATCCCGCTATATACCTGTATACTAGGTGTATACCCAAAAGAATTGAAAACATTTGTCTGGCTAAAAACTTACACGTGAATGTTTGTAGCAGCCAAAAAGTAGAAACAAGCCAAATGCCCATCGACAGATGAATGGATACATAAAATGTATAGCCACACAGTGGACTATTATTAGACCATAAAAAGGACAGAAGACATACTTCAGTGTGGATGAACATGAAAACATTATTCTAACTGAAAGAAGCTAGACACAAAAGGCCACATACTGTATGATTCCATTTAAACAAAATATCTTAAATAGGGAAAGACATATAGAAAGCAGAGTCACGATTGCCAAGGATTAGAGGGAGGGAAAATGAAGAGTGACTAATGATTACAGGATTTCTTTTTTGGGTAACGAAAATGTTTTTGATTTAGGTAGGAGTGATAATTGTACACTGTGAACATACTAGAAAACATTGAATTGTATACTTTAAAGGAGTGAATTTTGTGGTATATGAAATATATCAGTAAAAATAAATTTTAAAATGTTTAACATGCAGATTTTTCTGTTTTAAAACAATGCTCATTTGATGTTTATCTTTTTTAAAGTATTTATATTTTATTTTTTAGGAATTTATCATGGCATCCTGCATTTACCACTAAAAGTAAAATGCGAATTCCACATTCTCATGCTTTTATTGATCTGACTGAAGATTTCACAGCAGGTGAGTTGCACATAAATGCGAAGTATTTGTTTTGAACTGCCAAAGAATTAATGGGATTTTATTTACTGTCTTCTTAGTATTCATTTATGAATGAACTGAATATTAAAACAAAACCGTTAAAAGGGTATAAGAAAGTCAATTATATTGGAAACATGGACAAAGTACTGACTAAAATAAGTCTTTGTCATTTTTGTTGTTTGCCCATAATCAGCTCAAAATGTGAATCCTCCTCTTTTTATGAATTCATGATATTTTGGACACATGTTGCCTGATGTTTCTTTACTTTTCGATTTAAAAATCCTTGACTAATGAATGCTATAAATTTAATTATAAGAAAAATATTTAGCTTAGATACTGAAAGAATTTCAAAGACTTTTAAGACTTGTTATTATGGAAATTTTAGAAAACAAAGAAAACTAGATAATAGTATAATAAAATGTACATTTAACCATCACCTCGCTTCAACAATTGTCAATATATGGCCGGTCTTGTTTCATTTGTAAACCCATCTATCAGTTTCTCCCACTCCAAAATTTTGATAATTTTAAACAGAATCAAAAACATATAATTTTATTTGTAAATGCTTCAATACGTATCTTTAAATGATAAGGATTTTTTATTCGTAACCACTATTTTGGAACATAAAAATAATTAACATTATTTCTCAATATCATTGAATATCTAGTCAGTATTCAGAATGCTCCAACTTTCTCCTACATGTTTTTATCAAATCGAGAATTAAACAAGGTCTATACAGACATAGAAAGAAACATTATCAGTGCTGTAGAATTACTCAGTGTGGATATTTCTGACTGTATCCCCATGATGTTAACATGTTACTCTGTTCCTATATTTCCTTTAACCTGGTAGTTAGATTTGGAAGCTTAATCAGAATCAGAGTTCATTGTGGGCCATGGGGTGGGAGCCACTGTCAAGAATATTTCTTAGGTAGTGCTATATGTTTCAGCTCATTAGGAGATGTAAGTTCTGTCTCTTGTGATATTAAAATTGATCGGTAGATTCAGTTTTCCTCTGTTGGTGTATCATCCGCTATAATGCTCTCTAATGATTTTAGCAGCTATTAATAACCATTGTCAGGTCTGTTATTCCAATAGGAGTTACAAAATTATGGGACACTAAATCTATCACTCATTTGCATATATGATTAGCTGAATTTTGTATCAAAAAAAAGGAGCTAGCATAATCATCTCTTTAGTCACCTGAAGTACAGGTGAGACAGGGAGGATAAATGCTTGATTTTTTTTTCCCCCCTTCCTAGCATATTTTACCAGTTTTCAAACCTTACCTATCAGATTTTGCAATGACAGTTTGATACAGTGTACTAACTACAAATGAATAATTGTAATTATTGGCTGCTAAAAGTAATAAAACTTACTTCCTTTCAAAGTATTCCATGATAAAAACCTAAATTTTATTTGAGAAATAGGTAGCAAATAATATTTGTATAATTTAAACCTCATACTAATTCTGGACTGATTATGGGTTTTACTAGAGCATTTTCATTATTAAGATACAATTTACAAAGTTAAGAAAATTTTAATGCCCAAATATACTGTCAATTTTACTGACGTAAAAAAAAAAAAAACACACAAATTTAACTTTTGCCCAGTAAGTTTTTTATGGTTTGAAGATTTTAGGTTCTTGAATATATGCTTAGGTTAGAAAGAGAAGAAAGATTTTAAGAAAATAAAACAGGTTATTTTTAATGTGGCTTATTCAGTATGCTAAATCATATGAAATGCACAATAATAAGGTGTTCACTAAATTGCCATAGAAGTTGTCTTTAAAGCTCATTTTTCAAGAAAAGGAAATTCTATAGTTATATAGGCTCATTTTCTATTATCTCATTCCTGTTAATACACACACACACACACACACACACACACACACTCACGTAAACTTTTTTATTTTTTACAATTCCTTTTTAGGAAAAATCTATCTTAATGAGATTGTGGAAACTTACTTTCAGTTCAATAGTATTAGCCTTCCTTAGACTTCCTTAAACAAAATTGACTTTGCATTTAAGTAATTTTTAAAGAATTTATGGCTATTGTTACACAATCAGCAAAATCTACCTTATGAAATTTTGCGATATGGGGTGGCTTCAAGATGGCTGACTAGAAGCACCCAGCACTTGCCTCCTCCACAAAGAAGGCCCAAAACAGCAAGTAGATAATACATCAAATAGAGCATCTAAGACAAAACAATGGAATTCAACAGAGAAGTGACAGGGAACTTCTGATACAAGGAAGGAGAGGGAATGGAAGCAGCTAGCTCAGCCAGAATCGGCTGAGAGCCAGGAGTACCTTCCCAGTGTGAGGTTTTCCTTTTGGTAAGTTAGAGATTATCAGAAGTGCGCACTTCCTCCTTAGACTTCGCAATCCTGGCCACGGGAGAACCCCTTAGCCCTTGCAGGCCCTGAGACCATTATAGGGAGCTGCTTGGAGTACTTGCAATAGCATTCTTCCAAAGAGGGAGTATATGCTTTGTCCCCCACACAACCCAAAACCCAAGCAGCAGCGGCACAGCACCATTTTGAGAGCCTGGACCCCATAGCTTCTGCATCTCCACATCCATGAAGCCCCACTGACATTCCCCCGTGTACACCCAGAGGGCTACAGCATTGTACCTGCAGCTAGACCCAGTAGTGTGTTCAAGTCCCCAGCACTCTAGCCAATGCAGTGTTCTATACCTCTGGAAACACAAGGTGCAGAACATTAGGGAGGCTACCCATGGGACAAAGGTAGCCAAAGTATGTACTCCCCAGAGCATGACAACTGCCTGCCAGGGGCCACTGCACTTGGCAGTAGTCCTGCTTCCCTCCAGCAGTGGGCTGTCACACATCTGAAAATACCATTAGGAGGCCTAGGGACCATCCCATCTGATTGCCCTCCTAGGGCATGAGGTCAGACCACTCCACAAACCACTGCCACCACCCAAGCATGCTTTCTGGCAGCCTTGGGACCGAACCACCCCACCTGCCATAGCTGAAGCTCGCACACACCATTGAGGTGCCCAAAGATCAGGCCCACCCATCTGCCACGAGTACTACCACATATTTTCAGAGGTCCAGGGGATTGACTTGCTTTGTTTGCCACCGCTGGTGGCCATGCACACCATCAAGCAGCTCATAACAGGCTCCCCAACTGGCACCATTCCCACCTGTGCCTGTGCATATAGTTTGGGGACATGGGAATAAATCCATATCATTTGCCACCAGCACCCAAGCTGGTTGTCCGGGGACCTTGGGATTTATTTGCTCCACCTACCACAGCCTCCACCTGTGTGCACCATCAGAGCCCTGAGGACAGGTTTACACTACCTGGCACCACCCCCACTAGTGTCCGTGGGTATTCTCCCGGGTCTGGGGGTCATTCCACCCTGCCTGCTGCAGCCTGTGCCCACATCTGCCAACAGAGAGCCTAAAGATAGGCCCACCCTGCCTGGTGCTACCCCCAAGTGCCAGCACAGATCATCCAGTGGGCTGGAGACTGGCCCACCCTGCCTGCCATTGCCGATATCCACATACTCTTCCTGGGAACCAGAGGATGGGCCTGCTGCCACCACAGCCACCGGTAGCTAGCAGCTATCCACATGTCACATGGGGACTGGCATGCCTACTGCCATTGCTGGTTCCAGGCACACTGTCGGGAAGCCTAAGGAACCCCCTGCCCAGCCAACCACTGCCACTGCCACCAACCGAGCAAAATGTAGGATTGGCCTACCTGGAGCCACTATGACTTATGCCATGTATGCCACCTAGGGTCTCAAGGACTGGCATACTTGGCCTGCTACCACTGGAACCTGAGTACCCACCTGTCTGACATTCCTGTTTCCACAAAAGCTTCATTACAGACTACACTAACAATAATAGCCTAAGCCACTGAGGAAGTAATAAACACACTTATGCTGATTATAGCTGAAGAAGTTTTACAAAGACTATGCTACTGCATCTACCCAGAATCAAAGCCAAACCACCTTACCAAACCAACTCTACAGATATATCTATAGGAAAAAGTCTTTCGCTATGAAGGCCAATCCACAAAATTGTTAGAAGCAAATGTAACACCAGAGACACTGATACTAATGATGTAAGGAAAGAAAGAAACATAAAAGAGCAAGGAAACACAGAGTCTACAAACACAGTAACTCTCCAGCAACAGATTCAAATGAAAAGGAAATTTATGAAATGCTTGTAAAAGAATTCGAAACAGTGATATTATAGAAGCTCAGTGAGATGCAAGAGAACACAGATAAATAATACAAAGAAATCAGAAAAACAATTGATGTCCTGAATGAAAAATTCAACAGAGGTAGATATCATTAAAAAGAACCAAATGGAATTTCTGGAACCAAAGAATTCAATAAATGAAATAAAAACTACAATCCAGAGCTTCAACATTAGACTAGATCAAGCAGAAGAAAGAATATCTGAACTTGAAGAGGGGTCTTTTGAAATAACCAGTCAATGATAAAAAGAAAAAAATAAAAAAAATGAACAAAATGTTTGTGACATATGCAACACTGTAAAGCAATTAAATATTCAAGTTTTAGGTGTTTGGGGAGGAGAATAGATGGGTAAAGGCATAAAAAATTTGCTTAACAAAATAATGGATAGACATTCAGGTATAGGATACTCAGATTCCCAAATAGATTAAACCCAAAAAGTTCTTTTCTAGCCATATTATAGTGAAACTGTCAAAAGTCAAAACCAGAGAGAATTCTAAAAATGGCAAGAGAAAATTATCAGGTTACATATAAGGGAACCCTCATCAGACTAACAGTTAATTTCTTAGCAGAAACCTTACAGGCCAGGAGAGAATGAGATGATGTATTCAAAGTTCTGAAAACTGGCAGACAAAAATACTATACTCAGCAAAGCTATTCTTTAAAATGAAGAAGAAATAAAGTCTTTCCCAGACAAACACTGAGGGCATTCATCACTCACCCTATAAGAAATGCTTAAGGGAATCCTACATCTGGAAGCGAAAGGATGATATATATCATCATGAAAGCACAGACAAGTATAAAACCCACTGGTAGAACAGATACACAAATGAAGAAGAGGTAGGACTCATATGTTATCACTACAGAAAACAACCAAACTTCAATGATAACCAAACTGCAAATAAGTGAGAAAATGAGGAACAAAGAATATACAAAACAACCAGGAAACAATTCACAAAATGATACCACCTATCGATAACTTTGAATGTAAACTGATTATACTCCCCACTTAAAAGATATAGACAGACTAAATAGATTAAAATATATGCTGTCTACGAGAAACTCATTTCACATGTAAAGGCAAATACAGACTGAAAATGAAGGGATGGGAAAGGATATTCCACACAGAAAACAAAAGAGAACAGGAGTAGCCATACTTAGATCAGATTAAAAAGCTTTTAAGGCTAAAACAGTAAAAGAGATAAAGAAGGTTATTATATAATGATAAAGGGATCAATTAAGCAAGAGAATATAACAAATCTAAATATTTATGTACCCACTACCGGAGAATGCAGATCCATGTAGCAAATATTATTAGATCTAAAGGGAGAGATAGACTCCAATACAATAATAGTCGCAGACTTCACCTCATTCTCAGCGTTAGACAGATTATCTAGACAGAAAATCAACAAAGAAACATCAGGTGTAAACTGCACTTTAGATCAAATGGACCTAATAGACATTTATGGAGCATTTTATCCACAACAACAGAATACGTATTCTTCTCCTCAGCACATGGAACATTCTCCAGGATAAGCCATATGTTAGGCCACAAAACAAGTCTCAAGAAATTTTTAAAAAGAGAAATCATATCATGGAACTTCTCAGACCACAGTGGAATAAAACCAGAAATCAGTAACAAGAGGAACTTTGGCAATTATACAATACATGGAAATTAAACAACATACTCCTGAATGACCTTTGGGGTCAAGGGGGATATTAAAAAAGTAATTCAAAAATGTCTTGAAACAAATAAAAATGGAAACAACATACCAAAACCTATGGGATACCACAAAACCAGTGCTAAGATTAATGTTTATAGCAATAAAGGCCTATGTAAAGAAAGTAGAAAGATTATAAGTAAACAACCTAACAATGCACCTCAAGAAACTAGAAAAGCAAGAACAAGCCAACGGAACTAGAGGTCATTACGTTAAGTGAAATAAGCCAGGCACAAAAAGTTAAATACCACGTGTTCTCACTCACATATGGGAACTAAAAAAGATGATTTCCAAAGGTAGAGAGTAGAATGATGCTAACCACAGGCTTGGAAATGTGGAGTGGGGAATCAAGAGAGTTTTATTAATGGAACAAGCCTACACTTAGAAGGATGAAGTTTTAGGATTCAATAGCCCAGTAAGCTGACTTTAGTTAACAACAATATATTGTATATTTCAAAATACCTAAAATAGAAGATTTGAAATGTTCTTGACAGAAAGAAATAATAAATGTTCGAGGTGATGGATATCCTAAATACCCTGATTTGATCATTACACATTGTATGCATGTATAAAATATCCCCTGTACCCCATAAATTTATAAAAACATTATGTACCAACATTTTTTTGATTTTGTGATAAAACAAGTCAGAGGCATTTGTTTATAGAAGTTGAAATTTTGAACTAAACAATCTATTGTATACAATGTAAAGAAATTTCCTTTGTGACCTTTCAGAAGTTAAAATATATGAGGAAATATTAAAAATCTATTATAATTGTGTTATTCAAAATCCTATCTCTGCTTTTGAAACCATTTCAGCAAACATTTATTGAGTACCTGCTTTATCTGAAGGCCTTTGGTATTTATTGTGTGAGATCTAAAGATGACAAGAAAGGCTTTTAACCATCAAAGACCATTTAGTTACTGGGAGAAGCTAACAAATCTAGCTGTGATATGTGGCAGAATGAAATAGGTGCATATTAGTTACAAACTGCTATGTAATGACGAGGGAGGTAGTAAGAGGCTTTAGTCTCACTATTCTTGGACCTGTAGAGTACTACACAGTTCAGGGCTGCAGGCGGTGGCTCACACCTGTAATCCTAGCACTCTGGGAGGCCGAGGTGGGCGAATCTTTAGAGCTCAGGAGTTAGAGACCAGCTCGAGCAAGAGCGAGACCCCGTCTCTACTAAAAAATAATAGAAAGAAATTAGCTGGACAACTAAAAATATATAGAAAAAATTAGCTGGGCATGGTGGTGCATGCCTGTAGTCCCAGCTACTCCAGAGGCTGAGGCAGCAGGATTGCCTTAGCCCAGGAGTTTAAGGTTGCTGTGAGCTAGGCTGACGCCACAGCACTCTAGCCCAGGCAACAGAGTGAGACTCTGCCTCTAAATAAATAAATAAATAAATTAATGAATGCATACATACACAGTTCAGCTAAAACTTTGGCCTGATAAAATAAAGGGGAGGGATTTACAGTTCTCATTGTCTATAATATACTAACTCCTTAGGATGTATAAAGCTTTTCTAAATAGTAAACTCTAGAAGAAATCTTTTCTTTTTTTTTTTTTTTGAGACAGTCTTGCTCTGTTGCCCCAGCTAGTAGCTGGGACTACAAGTGTGAGCCACCATGACTGGCTACATTTCTTTTACTTTTTGTAGAGATGGGGTCTCACTGTTGCCCAGGCTAGTCTCAAACTGCTAGCCTCAAGGAATCCTCCTGCCTCAGTCTCCCAAAGTGCTAGGATTATAGGGATGAGCCACCACTCCCAGCCTAGCAGAAATTCTTATATTAAGTAGAACTTCCTATTGGAGGCAAGACATATAATGAGGTAAATAAATTTTCAATAATTTTTTTTATTTTTTACATTTTTATTCACTAAATTTTTATTAAAAGCTAAAACTATGTGGCTTTTAATAACCCTTATTCACTGTATGGTTATATCATAATTTATTTAACTAATCCTTTTTTTGAATTATTAAGTTGCTTTCAGTTTTTTAAAAGTTTTTTTATTGCTGTGGTGCCTAATTTTATGCACGTCTCTCATAAGTTTCTCAAGGAGAGTTTCTGAAATGAAATAAGCGGTTAAAGAAGTGTGAACATTTTTAACAAGGTGAAACATTGCTATGTTGCCTTGCGGAAAGACTTATGAGAGTGTTTGTTTGCCCTACCTTTGCCAGCACTGGGTATTACCTTTTTTGGATTATTGCCAATTTGATGGGTGAAGAAATGGTATTTCGTTATTGATTTGACATGCATATTTCAGATTATTATTGAAATAACATTTTTTTTCATTTGTGAGTTGACCATTTCTGTGTTTTCCCTTATGGATTGCTGGCTCTTCCTAAATTCTCTACTTTGGTTTAAAGTTCTGTTATTCTGACAACCAACTTATATCCAACCACTGGCAATTCTGACTCAGTCTGCTACAGCCTTCCAAATAGTCTTCAGTGATTTGAATTTTTGAATAGTGTGTATCAGTCTGCATATCAGTCTGTATCAATACATTATTCTGACTATCTTATTCATTTCAATACATCTTACGAAAATAAAGCCTTGCTTTTAGTCCCTAGGCCCAATCCTCCATGCACAGCAGAAATAGCCATTGATCAACTAAGGTAGACTGTGTTACATTCCCTTATTCCTGCAAAAGAAAATCAGCATCACCATCTCTTCAGTTCATTTGATAACTAATAAATAGGCATTTGCCTTCAAAAACAAAGAGAAAATATCAGAATCCAGGTTCTTGTCTGACAGTAGAATTCTGGTATCGAAAGTCCAGTTGAGAGAGAAGATATTCAGAGATGAATGACTGAGAACATGTAGACCGTTAATCTCTTCTGACTTTCTTGATTTGGGAGGATTGGATTTTAGATGCACATGTATTTGAGGAAATAGATGGGATATACATGCAGGAGACCATTGTCAATTTGGCCCTAGACCTTGAGAAAAAAGGTCAAGGACAGAGCCTAAAGTTTGAGAGTCTTCTAGATTATTGAGGCCATGGAAAAGGCTGATCTACAAAAAAGTGAACTTACGGGGTTAAAAACAGAGAGCTACAATGTCAATATTTACTTGGTTTGCTTTTGGATTCTTTAAAAGTAATACAATTATGGAAGAAATTAACACAGTACATAAGTTTATAAAGAAGAGGCGACCACTATCTTCAGTTTCTTCTTCTTGGAATGTTCTCTGCAGATAGACACACACTTTCCTTTTTTATCCAAATATAATTGTGAGTATATATCATTGTGATTGTCTTAATTCAGATATATTGACATATCAGCACATATAGATTGATAATTTTTTTCAAATAGATTCATGGTATTTCATTATATAGAGATATTAATAGTATAATTTAATTAAATGCTCATTTCTTGGTATACATTTGTATATTTTTCTTTTCTGTTTATAGCATTACTTCATTAAACATTTTTGTACACACATCTCTATATTCTTGTACAATCATGGGAGTGTTAGACATTCCCCACACTTTAATTAAGGTTGTATATGTGCATTTCTTCCCTTAAATTTATTTTATCATGGAATATTTCAAATTATACTAAAGAATATAAAGAATAAACTAGAATTAGCAAAGAATTAAAATTTTATCTTTATTCTGATACATATTACAGCTTTCCTTCAGAGGCTATATCAATTTACATTCCTATAAAAAATATGAAAGTACTTATTCTTGCCAACATTGGATATTTTCTGTCCTTTGTTTTTTTAAATATATATTTATTAATTGTGGGTTATTTCAGTCATACAGAAAAATAGATATAACACTTGGTATTTTAAGTGTTTACATCTTTGTCAGTTTCATAGGTGAAAAATCATACTTTGTTTTGATTTCCATTTCTTGAGTTGTTATTGTATTTTACAGCTTTTCATGTATTCACTGGCGATTTACAATTCTTTTTCTTTGAATTATTTATTCATATACTTTATCTATTTTTCTGTTAGAATTTTTTCTTTTTAATAAACATTCATAAAAGTTCCTTGTACCTTAAGGAAATTAGTCTTCCTTTGGATATATACTGTATATCTCTCCAGCTTCTTGCATAACTTTTTACTTTGTTTAAAATGTTTTTGGGAGAACCATATAGAATTGTTAAATGTTTATTAATCAACTTTATTTTTTCTTTCATGGTATCTGTGTTTTATGTAATGCCTGGAAAATGCCATTTGTTTGTAAGATTTTTCAAGCAAGCTTTTAAATATTTTTGGGTGGTTTCATGTTTTTCCATTTAGATATATGATATAGTTGGATTTTTTTGGTGATATTTTGGTTCTGTCTTCAGATATTCATCTCTCTGTTTTGATGGCCCTGAGAATTCATTATGCAGCAGCAAAGACCTTCTAATCTCTGCCTTGGTGTTGAGGAATTAATTCCTACACTTACTGTCAACTTATATCCTCCCTTGTAGACTATGTTGGTCAGCTTACCTTTTTATAGGTTTGCCATATATTTGGCAAATATATATTTGCCGTATATATTTGGGAACAGTCCCAATCATTGGTGATTTAAATAATAGATTTATTACATTCAAAATTAAAAAGACTTACTTTAAAAGGCATATTATACACAGTGGCACTGAGAAGTTTGAGAATACTAGATCTCTAAAGATGATGATGGTACTTTGATAGGGATTGTATTAACTCTGTAGATCACTTTGGGTAGTATGGACATTTTAACAATGTTGAGTCTGCCAGTGCATGAGCAAGGTAGATTTTTCCATCTGTTTACATCCTCTACAATTTATTTTCTAGATAAGACCTACTACTTTCTTTCTGTGTCACTGAGGAGAACCCCTGTAGGTACCTGTCATCTTAAAAGAAAGGCTCCTCCCTGAGTTCCAACAGGAAGCAGAGCACAGGTTCCCTTGATACTCTGCTTTCCCACCAGCTTCTTCAGTGTCTGTATTTTCAGCGCTGTCTCCCTTCACGTTGGACCCCGAGATTGAGGCCAGGAGAAATAGTCAAGGAGACTGGCATTGAATCTCTTCTGTCCTCCTTGGATCTCTTATGCCTTCTCCTTGCCCCAAGCCTTCTCAGGGCCTGCCTAGATAACCTGACATCTTTACTCCGGTTCTCTCTACTAGTCATTTAAAGTAAAATTTGTTTAGATCCCCAGGTTTTGCTTTTAATATGTAAATAGAATTGTAGAAATTTTTTTCATTCTCAGAAAAACCCAACTATACCTTTTTCTCTCCAGAGGCTCAAAAACTGCTTTTTTGGTAGTCAAAAGCTGAATATTGTCTCTTTTTGCAGTCCTGCTGTAATAATCGTATTCTTCCCTTAGGCCATCAGTTCTCAATGTGTGGTTAAAGTATCCCACAAAATCCCAAAACTCCTTTCAGAGGATCTGTGAGGTCAAAATGATTTTCATAAAAACCATAAGACAATATTTGTCTTTTTCACTCTTACTGTCTCACAAATATACAGTGGAGTTTTCCAGATACTTCATAACATTTAATGACTCTGTTGCTGTGATACCTTATTTATGTGCTTGTGTATTCTTGTGTTTTAAAATGTCTCAGTTTTAATTTTTAATATGGTAAAATCAGTAGGTGTAGCTCACATAAATAAAATCTCTTTGGATCCTCAGTAATTTCTAAGAGTATAAAGAGGTCCTGAGACCAAAAAGCTTGAGAACTCCCACCCTAGGCAAGTAGATGCCTCTGGCTGACTGGGGTCACTGTACAGAGAAATGAGAAAGAATAGTATAATATCCTTGGTACATTCGTATATCAAGCCAAGTAAGATCTTAGCTGTGACAAGTGAGATAGATTATAACCATCCCTCGGAGAACCACCCCTATTCCCTCTGTCTTGTTTCTGCCAACGAGTTTTCATGGTTCTGAATCTAGCCCCGATACGTAGCCAAATAAAAGAACTTAGAGGCTGTTCTATTCATGAGATGATATAAAATATATAGCCCTTGACCCCGGCACTCTTTGCCATTTTCTTTATTAAGTCATTTGTCTGCTTATTACAAAACTGGAAAGATACCACTTTATATATGGCCGTTAGGCATGCATTTATTGGTCAGGCCAAGCATGTGTTTCATTTTTAGAACCTGAAAGCTTACACTCAGAATGCTTCCTTAGTCACCTTGTGCTGAGTGGATGAGGCCTGTTAGGCATTTAAAAAGCAAGTGTTGTATCACTGGTCAGGGGAAACAGAACCTAAAAATTTCTTTAATATCATAAATACTTTTCATTCATTCATCAAATTCAAAATTATTTACAAAGCTTCTACTCTGCCAAGCATTGTACTATGAACCAAGGATTCAAAGATGAAAAAGATCACGAGACTCAAGTACTAGTGTAGCATGAACCTCAAGGATGCCATTATAACAAGGCATCACTCTATCCACTCTGAATTTAGAAGTGTATATTTTTCAGCACATTTATGTCTTAATTTAAAATGCAGCAGAATTTCAGACCCAGGTGCACATTAATACTCAGTAACATTTGTTTGCAGTGTATTTAGTGGAGCTATACAATATCTTATCTTTCTCTCCTTATACACCCTCAGTAATCTAATGGCTTTAAGCACCGTCTACGTGCTAACAACACTATGTACTAATAACAAATGTATCTGTCTCTGGGCTGGACCTTCCTCCAGGCTCCAAAGTCACATATTCAACTGTCTACTAGCCATTTCCACTTCTGTGTCTGTGTCTGGTAGACATTTCAGACCATGTTTCTCAAACCGAATCCCTGATCTTTCCTCCTGAATCGCCTGGGCCCATAATCTTCCCATCTCACTAAATGGTAGCCATCCTTCCATTTCCTTTCTAAAAATATTTGAGTCATCTTTGCTGCCTCTTTCTATCATACCCAACATAAGTCTGTTAGGAAATCCTATTCATTCTTCCTTCGAAATATATCAACAACCTGATCACTTCTTACTACCTCCGCTGTAATCGTCTTGATCCAAGACGCCATCATTTCTCACCTGGATTATTGCAGTTACTGGTTTCCTTGCTCCCACGCCTGTCCCCTACAGTCTGTTTTTAACATGTGAGCTGCTGCGATCCTTTAAAAATGTAAATCACTTTTCTTAAAATGTTCCAGCATCTTTTTCACTACACTTAAAGGAGTAGCCAAAGTCCTTAAAAAAGCCTATTAGGTTCCACATACTTTGGCCCACCATTACCTCTTCAACCTTTTATTCTACTATTTTCCCACTTGGTGCCTTGCACTAACCACTCTAGCATCCTTGCTACTCTTAAACACAGACAAGGTCCAATCTTAGGGCTTGGTCGAGAAGCTATTTTCTCTGCCTGGGATATCCTCCAGATATCCATATCACCTCCTTCAAATTAGTCCTCCAAATATATTATACCTCCTTCACATTTTTACTTAAATGTTATTTCATTTCTCAGTGAGGGCTGCTATATTCAAAATTGCAACGTCCAAGCACTGCCTTTTGCCCTTGCTTTTCTTTAGCTTTTCTTT
Organism: Avahi laniger; assembly: GCA_963575035.1. Classification (NCBI taxonomy): domain Eukaryota; kingdom Metazoa; phylum Chordata; class Mammalia; order Primates; family Indriidae; genus Avahi; species Avahi laniger. Next base: position 8,340 of record CAUYSK010064651.1, on the reverse strand, counting down.
AAGTCCTTTCAACTGCTAAAATACTGTATACTTACTTATTTTTTTAATTACATCTTCGCCTACTAGAATAGAAACTCCAAGGGCCGAGATTTTTGTTTATTCTGTTCACTGTCATTTCTCTAGTGCCTGGTATCAAATAGGGAATAGATGCATATCTGTTGAATAGTCACATTTTGGCAGGAGAACAGAACCTAAGGACAGGTAGCCTATTTTAAGTACTTAAACTGGCCTTAATTGGTAGACCTCTTACAATTAAAGATTTAACAGCTAACAAAGGGAACTTTTGGTGAAATTGTTTTTCGTTTGTTTAAGTTCAAGCATACATTACTGAACGGGCTTGCTTTTAAAAACTCTACAGGTAGTTTCTCAGAAATATATACAGAGCTTAGAAACTTTGGCTATGGGAATTTTATCTAAGCAGATGTAGAAAATAATGGATAACACTTTCCAAGAATTTTATTCAGTTTTCTAAAAATACAAATTAAACCACTCCGTCTTTAAGAAATCGTAAGGTTATCTTATGCATTCAGTTTGAACTGATTCAAATTCAGTTCTAAAAAATAGTTGATCTTTATCAGCAAAGATGAAGAGACCTGTTTACTAAAAACTGCGTTGTTTCTGATGTTATCATTATGTTCTCCGATAAGGAAATGGCACTAGAGAGACAAAGTAATAAAAATGTTTTATCATAAGTATGCTGTAAGTTCTGTGATACTTACACATGTTTATTCCTACAGTAAAGACTTCTGAGAGAATCTTTACAAAGATTTTATTCTGTTGTAGCAATATTATACTTGATTATTTCATAGCTATGAGTACCTATTATTAGTACCAGGGCTTAATCCAGGGAAGTCCCTCCCTTCCCTATACCCTCCCAAAGAAAAGTATATCAAAACATCAAATCTGCCATAATTTTTTTTTTAGTCTTTATCTGAAATACAGTCAGAAATAAATGATAAAAATAAGAACTACCATTTATTGAGCAGTTAGTACTCATTCCGTAAGGTTGTTGTGAGGATTAAATAAGCAAATACTTGTAAAGTACTTAGAATAAGGCCAGGCTCATCTGTTATTAACCCCATTGCACATATTGTGAAACTGATATATGAAGGTTAAATAAGATCCCTGTGGAACCCAAGAGTCTTTCTGCCTGTAAACTTTCATTTAATATACATTTTACATAATTGCTTGGTGCTATATTCTTAACATTCCCAAATCCCTTTCAGAATCTGGGGAAAGTTATGGAACCTCTCCCAAGAAAAATGCTCATAAAAATAAAATTTTATGCTCATGAATACCCTAAAACTTAAACGTAAGCTCTCTAGAAGGTCACTTGGTTGAAAAGGAAGTAATACATACTCACTTTAAATATTCAGACATTACAGATACATGTTACAGAAAGCGAAAGTACCACATGACCTGAAATGGAATTAACATAGTTATGAATGTAGTTAATAACTTGGACATTAACAGAGTTATTGCTTTGGTCTGTGTTCGCCAGATTGTTTTTGTAAGCATATTCTCTGCACACAAGAAAATGTATGTGATTTTGGTTTTATATTTTATGTTTTTAATGATGTAAGAACTATATCAAAATGGAAAACCTCTATTCATCCAAAGATACTATCGTAGTAAAACGAAAGACAAGCCACAAATTAGGAGAAGATATTTGCGACATATATAATCAACTTTGAATTGAGTTTCAAAATAAAGAACTGCTATAAATCAAGAAAAAATACAAACTAGTCACCGGGCGTGGTGGCTCACGCCTGTAATCCTAGCACTCTGGGAGGCTGAGGCTGGTGGATCGCTCAAGGTCAGATGTTTGAGACCAGCCTGAGCAAGAGCGAGACCCCATCTCTACTAAAAATAGAGAGAAATTATCTGTACAACTAAATATATATATATATATAGAAAAAATTAGCCGGGCATGGTGGCACATGCCTGTAGTCCCAGCTACTCGGGAGGCTGAGGCAGTAGGATCGCTTGAACCCAGGAGTTGGAGGTTGCTGTGAGCTAGGCTGAAGCCACAGTGCCCTAGCCTGGGCAACAGAGTGAGACTCTGTCTCAATAAAGAAAAAATACAGGCAAAAAATATGAACAGACATATCACAAAGCAACACATAGGAAAGACCAATAAACATACTTGTTCAACATCTATAGAAATCAGAGAAATTAGGTTAAAACCATAACATTTAATAATTGTAACATTTACAGTAATTATTAATTGAAAAGACTGCTCTGATCACACAGTGAAAAAATTAAAGAACTAAAGCTTATACACATTAACATAGATGAATCTCAAAAACAATGCTGAGCTTAAAAAAAGTCTCAAAAGAGTGATAGCACTTAGATAGAGTTTAAAACCATGCAAAACTATATGATATATGTTGTGTATGTGTGCACATAGGTGGATATAGTAAACTACAATGAAGTGTAGGGAATAATAAACAGAAAGTAAGCTTTGTAAAGGAGGGATAAAAGATTCATCAGAGACATACTGGATTTCAGTGGCAGAGGGGGTGATCTCTTTGTTAAGGGAGCAGAGAGTATTTGTGTATTTATTATTCCTTATATCTTTGATAGATTGTTTTGTTTGTATGATTTTACAGTTATGAAAAAGATTACCAAAAAAGATGGCCCTTCATACTATTTTATAACTTCCTTTTTTCACTTAATTTCTTAGAAGTCATTAGCAGTACTTTGGTCTACCTCATTTATATCATAGCTGAATTATATTCTCTTATTAGGCTGTACATTTCTTTTAATATGTTAAATCTTACCATCAAAGGCAGATTCAAAAGACTCCCAGTAATAAATGCTACTTTTCATAATTTGCTTTGTGAAGGGACTCTGTGTTTATGGGAATTTTACATATTGTCTCTATAGTTACCACCTAATTAAGTGTGTGTGTATGTGTGTGTGTGTGTGTGTGTGTGTGTGTGTTTACAGCAATAGAGAGAGATATCAAAATCAATTTTTTTACCCTGAATTGTTTGAAACTGAGTTGTGAACATCTTGACACTTCACCTCTAAATATTTGAACATGGATCTCTGAAGAATAAAGATGTCTCCTGCACAACCACAATACAATTAGCACATGTAAAGAAATGAATAGTAATTCCATAATGACATCTGATAACCAATACGTATTCACGTTTTCCCAATTGTCCTAAAAAATCTTTCATAACTTTTTCTTGCCTGTTTAGAATTTAATCAAAATTTACATATGCATTTAGGAGTTAGTTCTCCACAGTCTTTCTTAATCTAGCTATAGCCTTACCTTTCTTTTTTTGTTTTTTAAAAGGTTATTGACTTTTTGAAGAGTCAAGGACACTTATATTATAGAATGTCTGAATTTATCTGGTTGTTTCCAACTTAAACATGTTGTTTAACTTTGGGTGCTAACTTCTTACGGTAAAAAAAGGTACTCCTGTTTTTAAAGCTTGGTATTGTTGGTGTATTTCGACAGAATAGATGAACCAGTTTTTTTTGTTATGAAGAAAGGGAAGGAGCAAATTCTATAAATACTGTAAATATGATATTTTTAAAGAACAATTGAAGTATCAAGTATAATGAATGCTTATTATATTATTATCTTTCTACAGAGAGCAGTATGTTGACCATAAACAGTTATAGAGCCTCTTTGTGATCTTTTTAAAGGCATCAAATATTATTTTGTTGCTTTTTTTATTATTATCATAGTATAATATGTTAATTATTGCATAGAAATGATACCATGGGATTTCTTGCTTTGGTTCACATAACTTGTGGTATTTTTTGCATGGAGTATGATACTTTCCCATGTATTTAAAATACAACTATATTTCAGCATGCAAAATAATAATATATTGTAATTTATTGTTTGGTTCTATGCAAACATATTTGACACACATTTATATTTTATGGTTTTAGAAGTAAAAAACATAGTCTCCTTAGAGCATGATTAATTTGGCCATGTAAGTCACTAGCTGTTAAATGCAGTCTATAAAAGTTGTTGAGATCAGACAAAATAGCTGTTGTCAATTGGGCATTTGATACCAGATGGAAATATTTTTCAGGTATTTATAATCTCAGAAGTATAAGTGAACATTATGTGACAACCACACACAGTGATTTGGGCAGGGCCCTGTGAGGAGTGATGGTCATGGCATCCAAACAGGTCAGGCTTTGGGTTCTTCCTCTCGCAGCCTAGGTTTCGGGCAAGTCCCTTTTGTTCTTCGAGACTCCGTTTCATTTGTGAAAATGGGGATAATATCACATAGCTTGATACAGAGGCTATAGAATGTTTCTCAGAAAACTGTAATAATTTATTTTATACCACAACCTGTAGACACACAGTTACACCACGTATGTTTATGGATATATGCACATACAAACATTTTTACCTAACAAGGCTTATTGATACTGTGTGGTATACTTTATTTTAAAATGTTGATGAAATTAATTTCATGACCTATAAAATAATGACTCTCAGTTTGAAAACACTGTATAAAAATTTAATTAATTTCAGATTCTGCTACAAAAATGATTCGGTCATTCAGTCATCAAATATTTATTGAACAGTTATTATGTGCATACGTGAACAAAACTAGCCATCCCTACCCTTGTGGAATTTGCAGCTTCTTCAGGAAGAGAGAAAATAAACAAGAAAATATGCCATCGTGAAGAGTCATCTGAGTCATGAAGAAACACATAGGCGAAGTGCTGTGTCAGAGAATACCAGAGGGCACCTGCATTGGAATGGGGGTGGAAAGTTGGAGAGTGAGAATTCGGCTGACACTGAGATGAAAAGCACTAAGGCAACCAGAGCAAGAATAGCAGAAAGATTCAGTGGGGTTCTTGTGACCAGACAGTTTGAAAATTGTGCTTTAAGTCATGCCTCCAGAGATGTGATTATTTTTTAATGAACTAATTGTAATCAACCACATAAAGAACGCTTTGCACAGATCATTTTCCAAACAGTTTTAATCTTTAACTTTGGGTTCCATTTAAGTTATCTCCAAGGTCTGTCACCCCTACCTCATTTCAGGCACCCAGTCCCATGGACAGCCCTCGTCCTTGTCTCCCAGAACTCTCCACAACCGTCGGCCCTTTTGGCTCTTACTTAATTTCTAGACAGCATCTGATGCTTACTACTTTTGTTCCTCATAATACTTGCTTTCTTTGACTACTGTGAAACTTGGTTTTCTTTCTTTTCAGAACGCTCTGTGGGCTCCTTTTCTTCTCGGTATCCCATCGATGTGGGCAAAGCTCAAGATCATGTACTGTTCCCTTTTTATACTAAACACCCTTCTTGAACACTTCGGTGACTTCTGTACCTTACATCAGTTATTAATACATTAGTTATGCCACCAGCTCCCAAATTTATATCTCCTATCCTAGATCTCTCTTATGGATTTCACCACTCCTGTACCCCACAGGCATTTCAAAGTCAGCATATTGAAAATAGAACTTGTTATCTTTCCCTTAAAACCTCCTCATCCTCCTTCGTTTCCCATTTCAGTGGGTGGCAACCCCATCTCCCCTGGTGTCAAGGCATTTCCAAGAGTCGTTCTTAATCCCCCTCTTTTTCACTCCTCATACCCAGTCAGTTCCTAAATTTTCATGATTCCACCTCCTAAAAACCTTTTGAAACCATTGACTTCTGTGCATTATGTTGCAACTACCCAGGTTTAAACTGTAATTACCTTTTGCTTACTTTATTGTGACAGTCTCCAGACTGGTCTCATAGCCACTAGTCTCCTTCCCTTCTAGTCCAGTCTCCAAATAGCATCCTAGCATCTAAATTAGAGATCTCATCTTATCATATCCTTGCTTAAAATCCATGTGTGGTAACTCATTCCCAACAAATAATTCCATACTCCTTACCGTGGTACACAAGGCTCTTCCTGGTCTAGTCCCTACCCAATGCTTCAGCCTTAGCTTTCTCTGATCCCCATTTCATTCTCTGTACTCCTGCCACATGAAGCTTACGTGTTCTTTCCTCTGCCCCAGACACTCTTAGCTCCCCTAACTCCTTTCATCTGACTATTACATATCCCTCAGGTCTCAATTGTGACTTCTCTTTTCTGGGAAGCCTACTTTAACCCCTAGTAGTGGCCTACTTTGGCCACTATTCTGTTATACCTGCTTGTTTACTTGTCTTTGTCCCCTAATAGAATGTCAGCTCTTGAGAAGAATGACTCTGTCTGCCCCATTCACCAATTTTAGTCTAGCTTCTGACACAAAGCTGGTGCCTAGTGATGCATATTGGAAGGAAGGGAGGGAGTACTAGCAAGCCAGTCGCAAAGGAAGATGTTGGACCATGTGGTTAAGAATGTTGGCTCCAGAGTCCAGTGGATCCAGGTTCCAATTCTGGTTCTACCACTGACAGGCTAAGCAAATTGTTTAGCTTAAGCTTCAAATCCCTCACTTGTAAAAGTGGGAATGTTAATAATTCCTGCCTCGCAGGTTGAGGAATCAAATGAGAGAACACATACAAAGTATACAGCACAGTGCCTGGAGTATAATAAGTATACAATAAAGATTAGCTATTATTTCATTCCATTCTGATATATGAACAAATAGAACAAAAAAGCCATCTGATTATCATCACTGTATTCTTTTTGACAATACGTAGAGAAATAAATGTCTTCACTGGCAGAGATTGCTTAAGACATGAGACATGTTATTCTGTATGGTTCTCAACCCCGGAAAATACTAGAAGAAGGTGCTGACTTCCCAGTTGGATAAAAATACAATTATCAATCTTTACTTATTATAGGGAGCCATCAGGCTAACTACACTATATTAAAAATGTACTTTCTAAATATATGCTGCATGAAATGGAAGGGAGACCTTACTGTAGCTGATAACAAATGGAAGAGAATGTGAAGTTTCCGAAAAGAATGTGAGGTTTCTGAACTTTCTGTGACAGAAACTGCTGTCTGCACAGGTGTGTCTCTTAAAGTGTTCTTTCTTAAAGAAGGAAAATAAAATGTAGCTCTCTGCTAAAATTCACTTAATAGTATTGCCCCATTTACTTTTTATCTCATTTTCACTGAAATTATTATCTATTAATAGAGAATACCAGTTAATTTATTTGTACCGTGGTAACTTTTCTTATATGCTCTGCAATCTGTCTCAGTATCCCTCGCCCTCAAAGTCTGATCTGTGAAGAGAGGGAAACACTTTGAGCTGATTCAAAGTACAGGGAGAGGCGCAAGCTCTCTCCTTCCTGACGTAGAAGATTCTTCCCATTGTAAGTTTTATCTGGCCTGATTCATGCATGTGGTCTGAAGAATTGGGCTTCACTTTCTGATAAATGTTCCCTGAAACATTGTCTGGTGCACAAGCTTCCCCAGAGCATAAACAAAGTACGGTTGAAAATAGTATTAGCTCTTTATGTCGCTAGGGCTCCATTTGCTACACTAGAGAAGGAACGAGTGACTCTTTGGCATTGTGGCATCATTCTGAGCAGAATGCCTGCCAGCAGATAAAATTCCTTACCTGTCAGAAAGGATCTGATTCATTTGGGGCCATTATTGCCTTTCTGACCTTGTTTGGTGTCTAATTTATTTTCAGGGAGAAGAACAGGGAAGGCAACTTAAATCAAGTTTAATATTTTCTTCTTAGAAACAGATTGCCTTGGCTATATTCAGGCTTTTATAAATTACCATCAGTACAGAAGGTAACTGCTGACTGAAGTGAGCCAAACAAACTTATGGAATAACTAAAAAACCAGTTCAAATTCAGAAGCTTAAGTTGTTAATAGTAATTTTCTTCTTGAAGAGGAAGGGTTAAAATGATTGGAGAAGTTTAGTGACCCGTGTTTTAGGTTTTTAAAATATAATTTCCAAAATCTAGCAGTGCTGTTTACTCTAGCTTTTTCAGGAGGAATTTAGATACCTCTTACATTGATTCTAGTCTTTCTTTTTTCTTTCTCTGCCTTATGCTTCCTGCCATTTCTTTGTTCCTCGGCATCTCTAAATAGACACTGCAAATAAAGACAGAGGAAATTAAAGTTTTTCATATTTTCTCTATTTTTAGTAGTTGAAAGAGCTGTATGGTAGGCTGTTAAAAGTGGTATAGCTTGAAGTCTGAATTTCAGGCCAGCCTCCTGCCTGTGCCTGGTCAGCATTACAGGCATCATGTCTCTTATCTAGGGCCTCGCTGTTCTCTTAAGGAGATGAGACATCAGTAAAGCAGCGAAGAGTGATTATAGTCATGTTGAAAAGTGCTTGAAAACAGAAAAGAATATCTTTTTCTTTAGACAAAGTCTTGCTCTGTTGCCCTGGATAGAGAGCAGTGGCACTATCGTAGCTCACTGCAGCCTCAAACTCCTGGGCTCGAGATTCT
>CAUYSK010064650.1:0-17339 GCA_963575035.1 Avahi laniger | reverse complement strand
TTTTTTAATTTTTATTTTTAATTCTTATGGGTACATAATTGTTATATATCTTTGTAAGGTACATGTGATATTTTGATAAAAGCATACAATGTGAATTAATCAAATCAGGGTAATTGGGGTATCCATCACCTCAGGCATTTAACATCGTTTTTAATGTCTGGTGAGCCTCAAAACAAGGAAGCTTTGAAGGCTCAAACTCACCCCCCTGGGGCTGAAGGCAAGAGAATGATGGTTTCGCCTTCTGCCTGCCCCTGCCAGAGACCCCCTGTCCTCTACCCCAGCCCCGCATCCCCAGCTCTGCAGAGGACCCAGGAGGCTCCAGAGGGGCAGATTTGAGCTCAGCAACCCTGGGGGAGCTCAGCTCCCAGCAGGCTGGATCAGTGAGCACCCCCAATTCCAGTGAAGTACAGGGCAGAGCAATGATGACGTCTTGCTGATGAGGAAACCAAGGCGGAGACGAATAATTGTGGTGATCAGCTGCACAGGTCACCAGGTGTGTCTGACTCTCCATTTTTGGACACATGGTAGGATCGTACTTCCTGGCCCCCTTAGTGTTAGATGGGGGTCATGTGGCTACTCTGACCGATGAGTTGGGAGCTGAAGTGATGTGAGTCACTTCTAGGCTAGAGCATGTAATTGCAGCTACCAGGCCTTCCAGAACATTCTTTTCCTCTCCCATTGCACCCAGCCATGTGGGAGACGATGGCTGCCATCAGCTTGGGTTACTAAGTGAGAGCTGCCAGCTGACCTGTGATGGACGTGAAGTGTGAGTGAGAAATTAGCCTCTGTGCTGGTAAGCCACGGAGATGTGGGGGCTGTTGGTTACTGTGGCATCTTCAGGCCTGTCCTGACAGATACAGAAATAAAAAACCCATGTGTAGGGCATGCTATGAGCCAATTACACGGAATATCTCGCTCCATCTCCCCAACACTTCCATAAAGTAAAGGGTGTAGCCGTCATTGCTGTTATCATCATTGTCATTTTTTAGATGAAGAGACAGATTGGAGAGGAAATTGGTCCACCAAAGTCACCCAGTTGAGCCAGGACTTGAACACAGATCTCTGATTGCACAGTCCATGCTTTTTCCAGCAAACCCTTGCGCAGGGTCTGAATTACCCAATAACCAGTAGAATGGGTCAGGATTTGAACCCATATCCATTTATCTCAAAGCACTTGATCTTAGCCCATACGCCCTGTTTCTCCTTTTGAACTGATGGGTGTCCACCCAGCGATCAGGGAAGGGGCCCTCCCTGCAGGTGGAGACAGCCCAGCTTGACAAGTGGAGGTGCCCTTGTGCAGATTGGGAAAAGGCACCTCTTGGCAGGTGTAGGGCAGACCGAAGTTCGACCCCCTACCCTTGGCCTTGGCTGGCCCCCGGGACAGGGAACTGGCTGCGCACCTGTCCCTGGCAGCCCTGAGGACAGGGTCTTACTGGAGATGCTAAGGATTTAAATTCTGCCTCCAGGTCAGTGGTGAGTCCGTGGGGGCTGAGACAGGGCAGTGGCTGCAGCTGACTCTGGCTTCATGGAGGATGGGCTGAGGTGCAGCAAAAGGAGCTGCGGAGAGACAGGTTGGGACCCTGTGGGTGGAGAGGAAGGGCCTGACCCAGAGCAGAAGCAGTGCGGCCGGGGGAGCAGTGACGGAGTCAATGATTTAGGAGGAAGAGTGGACAGGACTTGGTGACTAGGAGAAGAATCAAGGAAGTGACCAGTTTCTGGCTTGGGCGACTAGATGAGGGCTTGGGGGGTGGTGGCACAGGGGAGGGGGCGCACAGAAGGAGGAAGCCACATCTTGGGGGTGGGAGGGAGAAGGATCATTTCTGTAGAGGTTGATTTAGAAGTGCCCTTCGAACTTTGAAAAGGTAACCCTGCAAACTCGTGACTTTCCTTTTCTTGGTGAACAGCCCCAGCTTACTCTGTTGTCTCCTATGTGCCTCAGTTTACGTGTTCGAACACTCTCCCTATTGTCTATATCCCTCCTGGAGTCCTGCTGCCAGAACTGCGCACAGGACTGCAAGGATGGCGCGACGGCGCTGGTGGAGGCCGTCCCTTCTGTCCTTCCGAGGGGTTAGGGTTAGGGTTAGGGTTAGGGTTAGGGTGCTGTGCTCAGTGTGTGCTGGTTTTATTGACAAACGTGTGACTCTCCTGATTCATCTTGAGTGCAGTTAACACGGCTCAGTGTTTTCACTTGTGCTCCCCCTGCTAAGATACGTCTTTCCTCTGACCCCTGCCCTGCGTCGGTCACTTCCGAGGCGTGACTTCAAAACCCTCTGACCTCACCTCTCACTCCAGCCACTGCAGCTGCCAGTTCCGCGCAGGCGTTGGGCAGCTTTGTGTGGTGTCATCGGACAGAACGTTCCTCTCTGACGCTCCTTTTGGAGATGTCTGTGGGCGCTCTCGGACTCATGATCGACTGCCAGTGTCAGGGAGCTGATGCTGGCGGAGCCACCTGGATCAGCGAGGAGTTGGGGCTCATGAACAAATGCTCTGCCTGGACAAGGCCCTCGGATGATAATGCCATGACGTATCCTTGCACGGGGTTTCCCTCCCTCCGCATTTCACTCCCCCTGTCCTGCTCTTCCATTCCCTGGAGCCACTTCCCAAATAAACTACCCATACAAGCCTCGTCTTGAGCTCTGCTTTGGGGAAACCCAGGCTAAGACATCTCAGTCTTTTCTAACACTTTGACAGTTGGCTCCTTGGATGAAAGGACAAGACCGTTTATCCGGATTCCGTAAAATCTGAATCCCAGATGGTCTGGTATCTGGCAGAAGGGTCAAGTAGGAGGATCTGAGGGCTAATCCTACCACGTAGTTTTATTTCCTAAATGGGGGAGAAGGGTCTGTTTCCTTTGGTCACTCAACAAGTCTCCTTGAGGGCCTGAAAATTTTCATTTGCTTCTGGAAGGTTTGGAACCTTCTGGATGCTTCCTTTTCAGGCTTGACCTGAAAATTAAAAAAATATATTAGTGAGCAACTCCAGTTTCACTTGTTCCTTCCCAGGTCTCTGAGCTTGAAGAAAAAACAATCTAGAGATTTTGTTTTTCAGCAGAATTACAAAAAGGACGCTGGTTGGCAGCTAGGCAGGAGGCCAGGAGGGAAGAGGGGAGAGGATGCTCCCCACTGGGAAGGAAATAAAGAGAGGCAGCTCATCAGAGTCGGGGGAGAGGCGCTGGTCACCTGCAGCGGGAGTGGAGAGACACCCCTGCTTCTCTTTGCATCTGGGGGGCGGCCCAGGGCGTGAGGCAGGCACAGCGAGGAGCAGGCAGAGATGCTGGGCTGGGGGGCCTGAGGGAGGAAGGAGGCCAGTTGGTACAAAGACAGGTGGGCCAGCTGGGGGGTTGGGCTGTGGGGTGGCTGCTGCGCCATGTAACTCTCCTCCCTCCAGCCCACGGCAGAAGAAGGGGGAAGCACAGGAAGGCAAGCCCCAGGAGAAGGGTCTTCAGGGCTGACAAGGTACAGTCACAAATCCTTCTTGATTCACTAATGCATCAGAACCGGGGACAGGTGACCATGAGGATGTGGAAACAGCACTGGTTTGAGTCTCAGCTCTGCCACTTATGAGCAGAGGACCCATCACTTAGCCTGTCTGAGCCTCAGTTTCCTCATCTGCAAAATAGGAATAATAACGTCCACCTCACAGGGCTGTTGGGAGGTGTGATGCTTAATTTTATGTTTCAGCTTAGCTGGGCCATGGTACCCGGGTATTTGGTCAAACACTATTCTGGGTGTTGCTGTGCAGACTTTTTTTCCTTTTAGATGAGATGAACATTTACATCAGTAGACTTTGAGTGAAGCGGCGTCCCTCCACGATGTGGGTGGGACTCGTCCAATCAGTTGAAGGCCTTAATAGAGAAAGACTGATTTCCCTGAAGAAGAAGGAATTCAGCCAGAAGACAGCATCTGAGCTTGAGCTGCAACATCGGCTCTTCCCTGGGACTCCAGCCTACCCTACAGATTTTGAACTTGCAGGAGCCAATTCCTGGAAATCAATCAATCTCTCTCTGTCTCTGTCTTTCTTTCACACTCTCTCTACACACATCCTATTGTTTCTGTTTCTCTGGAGAACCCTAAGACAGGAGGATTAAATGATTAAAACAATTGGCAGATGCTAGACACAAAAGAGTATAGACTGTGTGATTCCATTTCTATGAAATTCCAGGAAAAGCGAATCTAATCTACAGTGAACAAAAGTAGATCTGTGGTAGCCCAGGGCTGGGGATGGGAGCATGGGTGGCAAATGGGCAGAGGGAACTTTCTGGAATGACAGAATGAGATGTGGTTTCATGGGCATACCCATGTGTTAAAGCTCATTAAATGGTACTCCTCAAAATGGTGCCCTTGGTGCTGGAACAACAGGACATTCACGTGCAGAGTGAAGCTGGACTTTTCTCTCACATTATACACGAAAATCATTAATAACTCAAAATGAACCTTATACCTCCATGTAAAAGCTAAAACTGTAAAACCCTTAAAAGAAAGTATAGGAGTAAATCTTTGTGACCTTGGGGTAGGCAAAGCCATCTTAAATATGAAAGCAAGACCACAAAAGACAAAAGAAAAAATAAATAAATTGGATTTCATCAAAACTAAGAACTTCAAAGAACACCATCAAGAAAGTGAAGGAACAACTGACAGAATGAGAGAAAATAACTTCAAATCATGTATCTGATAAGGGACTTGTCCCTGGAATAAAGAACTATTACAACTTAATAATGAAAAGACAGATAACCCAATTTAAAAATGGACAAAGTATCTCAATAGACATTTCTCCAAAGAAGACGCACGAATGGCCAATAAGCACACGAAAAGATGCTCGACAGCCGCAGCCATTAGGGAAATGCAAATGGAAACCACAACAGGGCACCAACTCACGCCCAGTAGGATGAGTGTAATTAAAAAGCCCAGTGATGACATGTGCTGGCGAGGATGTGAAGACATTGAAACCCTCTACATTGCTGGTAGGAATTGGAAATGGTGCAGTTGCTTTGGGAAATGGTCAGGCAGTGCCTCAGGTCACTCATGGAGTTACCACGTGACCCAGCAACTCTACTCCTAGATATTAGAACCAAGAGAAATGAAAATGTATGTCCACACAAAAACCTGTACACAAATGTTCGTAGCAGCATTATTCATAGTAGCCCAACATGGAAACAACTCGAAGAATGAATGGCCACATAAAATGAGATATATCCATACAATGCTACGTCATCTGGCAGTAAGAAGGGTGAAGTGCCAATATGTGTCACCACATGGACGAACCCTGAAAGCATTACACTAAGCGAAAGACGCCAGACACAAAAGGTTGCGTACTGTATTTTTCCACACATACGAAATGCCCGTAACAGGCAAATCTGTGGAGGCAGAAAGTAGATTAGGGGCTGCCTAGGGCTGGGGGTGGCGGCTGGAAGAAATGGGGAGAGATTGCTCATAGGTATGGATTGGGTGGGAGAGGAGATGAAATGTTCCAAAGTCGATTGTGGTAATGGTCGCACAACTATGCGCGTATACTAAAAACCACCGAATCGTACACTTCACATGGGTCAATTGTATGGTACGGTATGTAAATTATATCTCAATAAAGCTCTTAAAATGGGTGCGTTTTGTTGTATACAAATTGCACCTCGATAGAGTTCAGCAGAGATTCGTGTGTGTGTGCATGTGTGTGTGTAGATACACAGCAGGTGCTGTTGTGATCCTTATTTTCCGATGACGGTATTGAGAAACCGAGGTTCGGATAAGCAAAGTGACTTGCCCTAAGGGAGGGAGCCGGGACTCACATCCCTCTTGAGTCTCGTGCAAATGCAAAGCACCCAGGTTGGTTAGCTTTGGTAGGAGTGTCACTGGGAGTGTGGGGACAGGAGCAGGGGCAGCAATCTAGGGCGTGCTGCCAGGGCCCCACATCTGCTGCTGGGGTCAGGAGGGACTTGGGCATCACTCGCAGCTGTCTTGGTCTGCTAGGAGCTCTGTGAGCCACAGAGAATTTCCGTAAGAACCAGGCCTTTCCGGGACACAGTGCAGGGAGGCCATGCCAGGTGCCAGGCCCAGCAGGATGCTTCGCATTAATTACCGCATTGAGCACCGTGTTGACAGCCCCCCCCCCCGAGAGTGGGTACCGATCCTCCTCCACTGTACAGAAGCGGCGACAAAGGGCCTGGGCGACTCACCCAAGGTCAGCAGCCGTTCTGCCAGCTGCTCGTGCTATGGCAAGAGCCAGGGCCTAGGTGGTCCTGGTGTCCAGAGGCCTCCCATGCTCTTGGGTCTCAGTCTGGGTTGGGCCATTCCTCTCGGATCCTACAAACCCTCTTCCAGGCCCTGGGGTGTCAGGACACCCCCACCCCAGATTTGTTGCAGAGAGGCCATTCTTTGGGAGCCTCCAGGGCACCCAGGAGTTGGGGTGCTTCACTTAACAAGATGGCCAGTGTCTCAACCTGGGGCGGCAGTTGTCCCATAGAGCATGGACCAGGGTCTGCTGCCTGCAAGCCATTGGGGGGAAGCCAGGGCCCGCAGCCTGTCTGGAAGGCAGAGTCTGGGCCCAGGCGGTGAGCTGCTGCAGTCGGCCTCAGCTGGCCTTGCTAGGACCCTGGCCTTGGTGACAGTGCAGGGTTAGCTTTATGAGCTTGAGTTTCCTTCGAGAGCAGCCTCTGAAGCTGCTGGGCAGAGCGGGGGCCAGCGGAAGGGGCGGCTCACACCGGCTCTGTTTCAGCGCAGAGAAGGCCGGCCCCGCGGAGCCCTCCTGCCACGAGAACTATTTTTAAAGAGCTTCTCTCTCCCCAAGGATCTCCCGGTTTTCTGATGTCGGCCGTTTCCTCCCGCTGTCTGGACAAAGCGAGTGGGATTTCAGAGAATTAAGCGGGGATGTGGCTGTGTGACCCTTCATTAACGCCATCACCGCAGCGTGGGGCTCCGAGGCCACACTGGGATTTGTTCCTATGTTTAATTCATGTTCCAGGGGCTTTAGTTCAATGATACATTTATTTCCAGAATGATAGGAGAGAAGGAGACAGACAGGGGCGGTGAGGGATGGGGCGGGGGCGGAGGGAGAGAGACAGAGAGACTTTCTGGGAGAGTTCTCTACACTCCGAGGCGACTGGACAAAAGAGACTTGCGGGAAGGGACAGAGAGACTGGCGGGGCGGGGTGTGCACGACAGGAGAGACTGAGGCAGATACGGCACACCTGGGTGCGAATCTTGGCTTTACCTTTTACCCGGTCCACGCCCTCGGATAAGCTGTGGGCACAGCCCCGACGTGCGAATCATACAAATAACTAAATCACAGGTTTTGTGTGAGAATCAGAATTTAAGGTATGTAGTTCCTAGAACAGTACCTGGCATACAGTCAGCACTTAATAAATGTTCCTTCCAGACACCTTTTGCCATTATTTCTCTCTCTAGACAGACTGCTTGCCATGTGGGGGCAGGGACAGTCCTATTCATCTGTGTCCCGGTGCCCGCACGGAGACTGGCGCATATCCCAGGCGCTCTGTACGTGTCGATGGCGGAAGGAGATCGGTCGTGGGCACGTCTAACCCAGGGCACCAGCCTGTGGGTGCAAAGCCGGGTGGGGTGGCTGTGGCTAGAGGAGACACCCTGGTAGAGTGACCCCCATATTCCCTTCCTGCCTGTGACCCAGGCCTCTGCTGGTCCCCAGAGGTGTCCTAAAGATCTCTGTCCCCTCATTGGGCTCCCTGATCTGGCAGTCTGGTTGCCATGGAAACCAGTGGTTTCACACAGGACAAAGCACAGGGAGATTCAGCGATGGACAGAAACTTGCAAACACATTATGTAGCATAAAAAAGGATCCGGGAGTCTGTGGGGTGCAATAAAGGTTTCACTGCCACTCGCTTAGGAAAAAAAAAAACAAACAAAATCACCACCAGCCCCAGCTGGAAAGGGTTTTGTTACCATATTTATATATTTTCTTTTATTCTTTTTTTTTTTTGTCTGGTTGATGGCTATTTTCTTTTTCCTTGGAGACAGATCCTAGCAAACTGCCGTCCAGGAGAGCTGCTAAATACATTGTCAGCCCCGCGGTCCTGTTGTCCTCCTCAAACGTCCTGTCGCTCAAGCTTCCTTTTGCTCAGAGTCCCCTAAAACTTCCTCGGCACCCCTAACGGCACATGTCTAACCACCTCTGCTTTTGCTTCCCAAGGTCAGGCCCAGATGGGGCCAGAGGGACGCAGGGGACAGTGTTTTCGCCACCTCCCCAGGAACTCTAGTCCTTGTGCTGATGGCAGCTTTCTCTGAGGTTAATTCGGTTTCTTGTTTTAAAATCCTTGGAGGGTGGGGGACTTCCATTTCTAGCCAAGAGGGAGTAAGAAAGTCCAGAAATACCCTCAGACCGAAAACATCAACAACAAAAAAGATGAAATACATGAAACAGCAGTTTTTCAAACTTTGGTCAATAAGCGATGAAAGACTGTGTACCCCAAGAAGGGAGACAAAGGAGGTGAGCCCCGTGGTTGTCTTAGGGACTGCCTGGAGGCAGCTTCCGGGCAGCAGAGCTGGGACAGGAAGTCCGACAGGGCCCAGCAGCCTCCCTGACTGGAGGGGACAGAGACTGGAGTTTGTGGAAGCCGAGGTAGCTGGAACCTAGCAGAATATGACACCGGGAGGGCAGAGGGGAAATTCATCCAGCGGACATACTATAACGATCCTATGTGTGTAATAAGAGATCCTTAAAATACATGAAGCAAAAACCGATCGAAGTGAAAGGGGAAACAGAAAAATCTGCACTTATAGCTGGAGTGAAAGGGACAGGTTTGCAAAAATAACAGGAAAATACCTGATTGCACAATTTCCCCGGTAACGGTTAAAGATCAATCCTACGAGTTCTCTCACTAGCAGGTACCCTGCAGGAGTTCTGTTTTGCACAACCTCTGAAAAGAGCCGAATGAACGGAAAAGAGATGTAAATCTTTCTCCTTCAAAATTGTTTTTTTGAGAATCTGCTTTTACAGAGTTCCTGAGTAAACAGCAGAAGAACGAGCTACAGCCTCAACTGTATCTCGAGGACAGACGTGTCACATCTCCTGTGATGATCCCTTCTCCAAGGAAGGCAGGAAACCACCTTTTGGACGTTGACATCCTTGTAGCTTTTGTTATCAACTGACAGCCATCACTATTTTTTTCTCTGTCCCCCTAAAAATCAGTGAGCCAGTTGGCCTCGCTGCTGGCACCCCCTTCTCTTTCTTGGGGAGGCCATGTGGTCTCCCTGATTTCTTTTCCCCCTTTTCCCTTCTCTCTTTCTCTCTCTCCTCTACAAGGATAATATAAACTTTAAAGTTATATCTTAATTTCTGCGTGAGAAATCTTTCTCCATCCTTGCCGTGAGCACCTACTAGCCTTTCCACTCTAACATGGAGGTTACAGTAGCCCTCTCTCAGTAATTGATAGAACAAGTAAACAGTACATAAGTGAGTAAACAGTAAGGATGTAGAAGGTCCGAACAACGCTGTTAACCAACACGACTGAGTTGCCGTTCTGAAATGCTCCGCCCAACGACAGCAGAGCTCACGTTCCTTTCGAATGCGTGTGGTTCACCAAGATTGACCACACACTGGGCCATGGAACAGGTCTCAATAAAATAAGAGTATTTAAATCGTACAAAATATTCTCCCTGACCACAGCTAAAACAGATTTCGGTTAGAAATTAATAACAGAAAGATAGAAGAAAAATTCTCAAGTGTTTAGAAATTTAAAAAGTATACTTCTAAAGACTTCCTAGATCAAAGAAGAAATCACAAGCACAGTTTTAAAATATTTAGAACTGAATGAAAATGAAAATACCATATGTCAATATTTGTGAAATTTGGCTAATGCAGTGTTTAGAGTAAAAATCATAGTAATAAATGCTTCTATTACAAAAGAGGAAAGGTCTTGAATCAAAGATCTAAGTTTCCAACTGAAAAAATTAGAAAAAGAAGAGCAAACTGAACTCAAGTGGGCAGATCTATAAAATAATAAATATTTGAACAGAAATCAATGAGATTGTAGAAAACAAAACAGAAAATCATTGAAACGGGAAGATCAATAAAATTGGCAAACTTCCAGTCAGCCAAGTCAAGAAAAAAGGCAAAGTTTATCAATATCAGGAATAAAAAAATGGGAGTTATTATAGGTCATACAGACATTAAAAAGATAATATTTAGAGGATACTATGAATGATATTTGAAAACTTAGATAAAATGGACAAATTCCTGGAAGCCATAAACCACCAAAAATCAACAATACATTAAAAACATAATACATCATGATTGAGTGGGATTTACCCCAGGAAATAACCCAAGTATTCTTCAACTGGTGAACGGTTAAACACACCGTGGTCTATCCACACCGTGGGGTACTTCAGCAATAAAAGGAACAAACTATGCGTATATGCGACAATCTGGATGAATCCCTAGAGAATTATGCTGAGTTTAACAAAACCACTACAACAATCCCAAAAAGCTACCTACCGTATGATTCCTTTTATAGAACATTCTTGAAATACAAATGTAGAATTGGAAAACACACTAGCTGTTGCCAGGAGTTGCGGAGGAGGTGGGAGGGGAGGGCTGTGGAGGTGGCTATCAGTGGGCGACGTGATGAAAATGTTCTGTGCCTTGAATGTATCAATGCTGACGTTCTGGTTGTAAAATTGTATATACTTTGGCAAGATGTTGCCACCGGGAGAAACTAGGTGTAGGGTATATGAGGTCTCTCCTCTTTATTTCTTACAATTGCATGTGAATCTACAATGATGTCAAAATGAAAAATTTAATTTTAAAAAAAGTGAAAAAAAATAACGACCATACCTAGTGTTGGCGAAGATGTGGAACAGTGAGAACACTCATTCATTGCCGATGGAAATGGAAAATGGTACAGCCTCTTTAGAACAGGCTGCTGGGTTTTCTCAACAGAGTTAAACAGACACTTACCATATGACCCAGCTATTACTATCTCACTCCCAGGTATTTACCCAAGAGAAATGAAAACATACATGCAAAGAAACACTCGTGTGCAAATGTCAACAGTAGATTTATTTATATTGTCCCCAAACTGGGAACAACGCAAATATCCATCAATAGGTGAATGGATAAGTCCACTGTGGTATGTCCATACTGACAATAAAAAGGAATGAATCATTGATACACACAACAACATAACCGGTAAATGCTAGGAAGCCAGTCACAAGAGGGTATAGGCTGCATGATTCCATTTATGTGATATTTAGAAAAGGCCAAACTGCAGGGCTAGATCTGGGGTTGCCACGGTTGGAGCAGGGGTGGGGGGTGGCCTGCAAAGGAGCAGGAGTGGAGCTTGGAGGTGATGGGAACGTTCCGTATCTCAACTCTGGTGCTAATAGTTACGTGATTCTCTACACTTGTGAAACTCATTGAATTGGACAATTAACATTTGTAAATTTTATTTTCTCACGGTAGCTCAACAAAATTGATTTTAAAAAGTCCTATGATGGCGCATCTGGAAGAGAACTTGGAGGTTACCTAATCTGACCCCCTCATTTTGAGGATGTGGATGGGGCAGAGAGAGAGTCCGAGAAGTCCCAGACACCGCATGTAGGGAGGGGTGACAACCGGGCCTGTTTGGCTGCGGCACAGGAGAGTGATTCAGAAGGGACTGGGAGACAAGGCAGGTCCCGCGGGAGGGGAGAGAGAGTCCGGAGCACTGGACTGCTGTTAGCACTCACGGCACCTTTGTGCAGATTAGGAAAACTCACCTCCTCTGGGTTGACCAGTTGGGAAAAGAGGCCACCTGTGGGTGGACAAAAGGTGCCGGAATGCACAGTTTGGGGAACGGATTTTGCCCCGACTTATAACCTCCCTGCCAATGTCCCCATGCAGCGCACAACCGTGAGGCAGCCCTGCCTGAAACCCACGTGGTGTCATCTGCACAGGCATCATTCAGTGGTGACGGGGGTTCTCAGTGGCCCATGGTCATCCATCTACGTACACTCCGCTGTTGTCCATCCCCTGGGGTGTGGGTTAGCCGAGCCTCTGGATTTGCACTCCGGCTGGTCCCATCACAGGCGGTCTTCCCAGTACGTACGAGGGGAGGGTGGAATATTTCCGGCAAATACGCAGTGATGTGTGAGCTCTGCAGAGCCCTCCCTGCATCGTCCCTGGGGGGGTCCTCCAGCACCACGCTTAGCTGCCATCCCTCCTCCTGGATGACAACATTTCTAGACACGCACCCTGGCCCCTTCCCCATGTACATCAGAGCATTCTTCCTGTTGTATGCACCGGAGCTGTCTCTACCCCATCCCCTTGGACACACATATGCGATCATTTTCCCTGCGAACTCCCTTCATGACAGACATTGTCTTTTGAAAAGCCGGTGTATAAAATCAATTGGTTTCCCATTTCAATCAGAAGCTATTCATTCTTTTGAAAGAGCAACTAGTGCCTTGGCTTGTGTGTCACCGTTAACAAATGTCCCAGGAGTCTCTTTCTCTCGCCTCCTCTCATGTCTGCCCACAGATGTCAGCCTCTGTTCCCGGAGCTGAATGTGAATCATGGGGCCATGGGAGACCTGGGGGCCCTCACTCTCACCCCGCTCCCTGCTCCACGGCCCCAGGGCTTGGGAGGGATGGAAGCCCCGCCTCCGGAGTTCCCACTCTGCCGGAGCTGCAGTGAGGAGATAAAGTGCAGGACCACGAGCCTGTGGGTAGATGCTAATTAGAACCACGTAAACCAATTTTCCAGAATCTCCCCAGGTGGGCATTCTAATGACTCGCAACAAGGCAGGAAGGCCTTACCACAGTGCCAGGCACCAAACGGCCCCCTGCCCCGATGTGTCAGTTGCCCGGAGAGAGGGTGGTTTTCTCAGTGACAGCTGGGCCAGATCTCTGAGGTCTGGAGACCAGATCCAGGGTGAATAGACTCCAGCAGTTGTTATATGCCTGCCCCACAGGGCTGTTCTGCAGGAATCCATTTATTAATTCAACAAAGATTTACGAAGAGCCTACTATGCGCCGGACAGTACTCAGGATGCTGAGTATACACGAGCAGACCAAACAAAAATCCCTGCACGCAGGGAGCATCCATTGTAGTAGAGGAGAACTATTGATACGCAAACCAAGCATCCGTCAACTGGCAACAGGAGCTATGGGAAAACGGGTCAGGATAAGGGGGTACTACTGCTGCTAACAGGACGGGCTGAGATGGTCTCACACAGGAGCTGACATTTGAGCAGGGCCTGAATCACTCAAGGAAGTGGACCAAGCCAGTGTCTGAGGGAACAGTGTTGCAGCAGAGGGAACAGCATTGCAAAGACCCTGGAATCACAGAATGCCTGGAATGTTTGGAGAGTAGCAAGAAGGCCAGTATGGCTGGAGTATAATAGTATCTGCCTCCCTAACCTGTCTGATACATCATCAGTTCCTCTGCGTGTGCCTCTAAAATACACTCCACATCTGTCCATTTCGCTCTACCTCTAGTGCTATCACCTAAATTCAAGCCACCATCCTCTGTGACCTGGACCAGTCTCTCTGCTCTCACCCCTGGCCTCCCATCCATTTCCACATGACAGCCAGAGTGATCTTACTGTGGTGAATTGGATTATTATTCCTAATCTCTCATTTCCTCCCTGTAATCATTGTATGACCTTTGCAATTGGAGTTTTCAGAGCCTCCCATTGGAGTAGACACACTGTATTTCCTTGTCCTGCTGACAATGGGCTTGGCCGTACCCCTTACTTTGGTGATGGGACTGTTAATGGATCCGATGCAAGCAGTGGCATTAAATGAACTTGTATAGTTTAGCTTGGCCTTTGTATGTATCTACCACCTTCCACAAGGAGAGCATGCCTTGGTAAACTCTGGTCCCAGAATGAAAAACGTGGAAAAGATCCAAGATCAATCATTAGTGTTACCCACAGCCACCCCAGCTGACCTGCAACTGAGAGACAGAAAATTAACTGCTGTTGAGAGCCATTGAGATTTGGGAATTGTTTGTTATGCAGCATCGTTGCAGCAATACCTGACCAATACACTTGCCATTGTATTTAAAATAACATCCAAACTCTATATTCTGGACTGTAAGACCCTACATCATCTGGCTGTACCCTGCTCACGTCTCTTCTTTGATCTCACCTTGTGCCACTCTCTTCCCCTTACGCGCAGTGGTTCAGCCACTGCAGTATTCTGTTTAGCTCTTGAACACACTGTCAAACACGATTCCCACCTCAATCTCTTGTGCATGCTGCTCTCTGTGCTTAGAAATCTCTTCCTGATTTCTTCACAGTCAACTCTCGCCTTACAAATCTCTGCTCAAATGTCACCACCTTAGAGGAAGCAGACAATTCAAAGGAGCATCCCATTCACCCTCTTTATTTTCTTCGTAGACCTTACTGCTTGCTGAAATTATTTATTACCATTTATGTTGGCTGGTTCGTTGCCTCTCTCCCTCCTCTAAAATGTAAAATCCGTGGGAGCTGTGACACCGAATGTTAGATTCAACGTTTATCCCCAGTGCTTAAAACAATGTCCAAAGAAAGTTAGCTGTTTGGGAAGGTTATCGAAATTGATGAACCCCTGGCGACAATGAGTAAGAGTACAAGAGAAGGCACAGATTAGCGCTATCTGAAATGAGAAAGGCGTCACTACACAGCCTACAGACTTAAAAATAAATAAGAGGGTATCAGGACCAATTTTATGTCAAGAAATGTAAAAACTTTAAAGAAATGGGCAAGTCCATAAAAACGTGACTTAACAAAATGGACACAGAAAGAGACAGGAAATCTGAATAGGACCATATCTATTAAAAACCGAATCCAAAATTTAAAATCTTTCCACTAAGAAACTGTAGGTCCAGATGGCTTCACTGGGGAATTATTCCAAACATTTAAGGAGAAAATGACACCAGTCTTTCACAGACTCTTCCAGGAATAGAAAAAAAGGAGCACCTTCAGCTTATTTTATGATGCTAGCAGAACTGTAATGCCCAGACCTGAAAGAACATTAGAAATAGAATCCAGTCACATACAAAATGGATAATATGTCACAACCAACTGGGTTTATTCCAGGAATGCATCTTTAAAATGATCATGTAGTTTTCTTCTTCTTCTGTTAATATTATACATTCTAAAGATTGAACGTTAAACCGACCTTACGTGCCTAGAGTAAACCCGACCTCAAAGAAAGGTCAGTTCTACACAGCCCCACGGTCTCTGTTACCTCCTGATCCCAGCTCCTGCCATTCTCCCCGATTCATTCCACTCCAGCCACACGGCCTCTTACCGCTCTGCAAACACCCCAGGCAAGTTCCTGCCTCGGAGCCATCGTACTTGCTGTTCCTCTGCCCGGGTCACCTTTCTCCTAGACAACTACGTGCTTAGCTCCCTCACTTCCTTTGCTCAGAAGCCACCGTCTCAGTGCGGATTGCCTGCCTACCCTATCGAAAATTCCTGCTCAGCAAACACTTATGTGGGACCTACTGTACTTTCAGGGGTGTTGAAATGCACAAGTGAGTCAGCCCCCATCTCTGCCCTCCAGTACATCGGGGAGATCGCAGTGGGAGACGCGGGTACAGAAATAATTCGACTCAGTGTGTCAGACACGGTTGATTTTCATTATTTGAGGTTGTTACATTCTATACAGTCTTTGCAAACACTGAATTAGCAGATATTGAACCATTGCTCCTAGTGAAAATATAAGCTTAGGCGCCTGTGGACCTCTGGCCATAATATTTTCATCAATCAATCAATACATAACCTTGTTTTATGTGTGTTTCTGTTTTAAGACACATTACTTGGTATATATTGTTGATTTACTAATGTTGAACTCATAGCCAACAGCATTATGTCATAATTCATGTCCGAATAAAACTTACCTACCATGTGTATTTTCTCCATGGGGCACGTCACAGCCTTCTTGTGCCTTGAAATCCTAGACAGCACCTCAGCACTGTGCTTGGGGGTCAGTTTAAGCAGCAAAATCACCAGTAAGGTGCACAAAAATGTGAAAAACATGGCACTAAGTATACCATGCAAGCGTACTCGTTTGCAGTATAAAGGCTGAAACAAGAAGGCAGAGTGTTGCCTTGCTGGACCTCAGCTAAGAAAATGTGCGTGGAACAATTCAAATATTTTGTGCATATCCACGAATAGCCTAAGCATTGATTTGGGGGTTATAAATGGGTTTTAGTGAGTAGGTGAATTCGCAAATATGGAATCTGCTAATACAGGTTGAGTATCCCTAATCCCAAAAATCCAAAATCTGAGATGCTCCAAAATTGGAAACTTTTTGAGTGCTGACATGACGCTCAAAGGAAATGCTCATTGAAAGCAGTTCGGATTTTGGGTTTTCGCGTCTGGAATGCTCAACTGGTAGGTACAAGGCGAATATTCCCATATCTGAAAAATTGCAATGCAAAACACTTCTGGTCCCAAGCATTTTGGATGAGGGGTTCTCAGCCTGTACTGGGGATCAACTGTGTTTAATGGAGCACCTGCAATTTACTTCCCAGACCAGAATAAGGGCTGGGAGAAAGAAGAAATTGGCCAGGGGGGCGAGGTTGCCTCCGGAAACCTCGTCTTGAAAGGTGCAGGAACGGACCTCGTGCCCAGAGGAAGTCGTGGCTGGCCGAGTGGGGTATTTTCTCAAGGCTCCTCCCCAAGACAGCCTCGCCCCTCCGTCCCTGCCACCCCCTTTGACAAACGCATTTGCAGTCTGCTAGCCACGCCTGGCATAAATGACTGGGGTTGTCAGGTCTGATTTTGTTCTCCGGAAGTCAATTTTTATTTTTAATTCTTCCAATCGCTCCACAGAGCTGACAGCTTCCCACGGAGTGTGAGATACGCCACAGCCAGGGGAGATCTCGGGGAAAAGAGGCCTCTTCAGGGTTTCCTGACAGCCTGGACGAATTGTCTCACCCTCTGCACGCTACACCGAGTATTTACACGGACACAACGCAGAGGCGTTTGCCTCCGCAAGCCAGTGCCCAGGGCTCATCGCCCACTGATGATGCTACCCACAGGGGTTTCCAGAGCAACCATGGCGATGGGATGGCTCGAGGGAGGGGTTCAGGTGGGAGACTGGCAGCAGGAACCCCCTCAGTGTGAGCCCTTTTCCCTGTTCTCCCAGACACAGGTGAGAGGAAGGCAGGAAAGAAGGAAGGGTGTGCGTCCCGATGCCGGGCTACCGCCCCACTCTTTCTCCCTTTTTGGTGGTAGTGGGATCGGCTGCTTTTACAAAGCAGATTGCAGGCTGGCCAGGCATTTATGATGCCCAGAAAACATGGGTAGTTTCTGTATTATTTATTCTTCTTTATCCTCAAGGTCCCATACCATTCAAGTATTTGTGCAGTCAGTCTGTCAGTCAACAAACATTTATTGAGCATCT
>CAUYSK010064648.1:0-21333 GCA_963575035.1 Avahi laniger | reverse complement strand
TCATTTTCTATGTTCATGTTTTTTATTTATTTTTGGTTCAGTCTGGACTAATGATCCTTTTTATTTCTATGTTATCAGTTGTAATATTTTTTTCTTCTAACTTTTTTTTAATTTTGGTCTTCTCTCATTTTTATTTTCACTCTTTTGTTAGTCTGGTAATGGTTTGTCAACTTTATCTTTTCAAAAAATAACTTTTTAGATGAGTCCTTGGGGTTTTCTAGATATAATATCATAACATCAGCAAAGAGTGAGAATTTGATCTCTTCTGTCCCCATTTGGATGCCCTTGATTCTGCTCTCTTGTCTAAAGCAGTTCAATGGTTGTCTTGTTTAATGTGTCCATGTGAGGACACAGCCACGAGTTTACATATGTGGAGCAGAGAGTGAGCCTTTGTCAGACATCAAATCTGCTGACACCTGGAACTTGGTCTTCCCAGCCTCTAGAATTGTGAGCAACATATTACTGTTGTTTATAAATTACATAGTTTATTTTCTTAGAGCACCTTGATGGAAAAAGGCAAATATATAAATGTATTTTTAAAAGAAAGGAAAGTGAAATCTACTATTGTATCCTGTCATCTCCCATCAAACCATGTAATTTAAACCTTTATACTAAGTCATTAGTAGGTATAACATTCTTGACTCTAACAAAGAAGAAATGGAGTGTTTTACCTTCATTTGATTGCTTTTTTATATTATATTTAAGTTTTAAAAATTCAACAGAATGTCATTGATTGTGTGCACTTATTTCTAACACTATCAATTTAGAATGAACCTGCTGTGGGAATATTCGGAGTTGACCTTTTATATTGAATTTTAATTCAATATATGTATTTAGGAATCATCATATAATGCATTATTTAAGATGTATATTTCAAAATTATTTATAAAAAGTAAAATGGAAATGTTAAGTTTACTAATCTTTATGTTCACATTTTATTGATTTGGTTCATTCTGGTAGAGTTTCACTATATATAACCCTCAAATTAAGTCATGGAGCTATTAAATTACCCAGAATCTAGTCTTTTCTCATTTGTTTTGGATAAAAATCTGCCTACATGCCTTGTGTTTTCATGGAAAATTATTCAGGTTAAGACAGTTTAGTAGAATTATTGATATTAATGCTGAAAAGTCATTGCTATAATTAAAAGTACACAATGGGTCCATTGAGATATCAACAATTCAAAAGATTATAATCAATAAAAAATATTCATTTTAATTTTGCAGAGTTTAATCTATAAGATTTTCAATAATCGTGTGTGGAAATAATGAAGTGGAGTTTTTTTTAATCTGAATGTCATGTAACATTAGGAAAGTATGATTCAGAAAATATATACTATTTACTTCTAGGGGAAAGTAAGCAGTAGATGATGATGATACCTGAAGAGGCAATATTTTTTATTTTGTATCTATGGAAAAAAAAAACAGGATATGTAAAACCAAACAGCAGGGCTAAAGTAGAAAATAGGCTGATAGTCACTCTGTCAACTACTCCTGTATGCTATGCCCTACATTTGCCTATTCCAGAGAAATTGGAAACAAAACCAGTAGCACTAATTGTATTAATATATGTTTGGGGAAATAAAATACTGAGAGAGAAGGGAGTGGTTAAAAAAATACAGGAGCGTTATAGGGTAGTGCGTTTATTATCATGGAGGGGAGAAAAGATCTAATGAGGTAATTTTTGTTTTTATTATCAGTGATTTTTAGTTTGTTCTTATGTACACATTTTCTTATGGTAAATATAACTGAGAACTCTTCCGTGAACAGCATTCCCATTCACATATTCAGTTCCAGAAAAAGCAAGAGAAATAAAAAAAAAACCAAAAAAACCCTCACCTCCATTAGAAGAAACTCACAAGATAAATACCTAAAGACTTTCCTAGTGGTGATGCCTGATTAAGAGGCAAGATTCTGACGGTACCCGAATGTTTATTGTAAATGGGGAGAGGGAATTCTCTTTCCTCTGTACTGGCACTTCACAAGATAAAAGGCTTCTCATTTACATATGCTCTTTAAAAATATTTTGCAGCATGAGAAAAATAGGGAAGTTTACAGAGAAATTCCACTTTTAAAAGTGATTTCCACAAGAGAATAAAGAAAACTTTAGAAAGCAACTATTTTTCTCTTCTCAAATTACTTTATCTTTTAAAAATCTATGATATTCTTTTATAATTGTAGTATATCTAAAAATATATCCAGTTGTATTCCCTGCTCTCTGCTGTACTGTATGCATAAAATATTTATTTGAAGAATTCTTTTTGACTAACTTTTATAAATAAAACAAAAAGAATAAGTAGCTCACTAACCAAATAAAAAAGACTTATTTCTTTCACAATTTTACTGGTTTGATGTTTCTTTTTGCTATTGTCTTTTATAATACATAAAATGATAAAAATGAAATCAAATGTGTAGACTGAATATAAATTTTTATAGTACCTACATCTAAAATCTCAAGAAATGACAGACAAGGTGTTTTGAGTACAAAAAAAGTCCATAAATCAAAAGCAGTAAAGGAAAACAAAGGAGACAGCATCAACAGACCCAAGAATTTTGAGAACTTCTTAAACAATAGAAAAGTATTAGGATGACATTTACCAAAAAATAAATAAATAAATAAATAAATACATATAGGAAATATGGTAATACCATGAAATTAGTACAAATAGATTGATACAGAAGTTTATCCACTCAGGAAAAGCTAAAGATAAGTGACAAGAAGAGGCAATGACTCCAAAAGGTTAATGGTTAAGGTCAATGTTTAGAAAATGACAAAGAGATTTCCTTAGCTTATCCATTACTCCTCCTATCAACTGTTAACACCATGGCTTTCCTGGAGAGTTTAACAATCATATTAGTACCTTAACCACAGTCCTAAAAAGTTAACTATCTAATTTGTTTGGAAGCCAGGTAGCTATATGTTTTAAAACTTCCTAACTGATTGTAATACACCATGAACGTTGAAAAGTATGACTTAGAGTTGGGATCACAAAATTACACCTCTGTAACCAGATTTGGCCCACCACCTGTTTTATATGGTGCACAGGCTAATCAGGTTTTATATTTTTAAATGGTTGAAAAAATCAAAAAAGAATAACATTTTATGATGGAAAATTTATTTAAAATTTAAATATCAATCCAAATAAATTCTTATCAAAATACAGCCTTCTTCATCCCTCACTTATTGTCTAAGGCGCTTTTCACTAAAATAGCATAGTCGTGTACTTGTGATAGAGGCAATGTAAACACAAAACTAAAATATTTACCTTCTGACTCTTTATAGACTTTACAAAGATTGCCAACCTTGGCTGAGAGAGTAAAACTGTGTTTTCCAAACTTTCTTGATCACAAGGCACCTTAAACAGTTATTAAAAATAAAAACTAAGAAATAATTTAAAGCCTGACCCAGAAATCAGAATTCCATGGGAAAGACTTCTCTCTTTCATTATATACTTCTTCTGGTATTTACCACTCCACAGGAGTTTGTGAAAACGTGACGTAACCATGGAATAAAAGTATAGAAATTAAAATAAGACTTTAATAAAGCAATATGAGACCCTGATATCTATAAAGAAAAATTAATTTAAAATCTTAGAGGTTAAAATTGAATCTTTGAAAAAAAAACTAAAAGTGTTAAATAGCAGAATATACAGCTAAGAGCAAATGAGTTGAGAAATTGATTCAGACTATACTCCAATGGAGAGAGACTAGGAGAGCCAGAGAGGGGACTGGAAAAGTAGAAAGTGGAAAATGCCAATATTTTAAGTAAAATTTATATTTCAGAGGTTTCTTACTGAGTAGGGAAGACCATGTGAATACAAATGGAGAAGATGGCTACCTACCAAGCTGAGGAGAGAAGCCTCAGAAAAAAACGACCATGCCAACACCTTGATCTCAGTCTTTTAGCCTCCAGAACTGTGAGAAAATTAATATTCTGTTGTTTAATTCACTCACTCTGTGGCATATGGTTATGGCAATCCCAACAGACTAATATAAGTCACTTCCTATATTTATTTAGGTTAATTCTGTATTCAGTCTGGAAAGAGACTATCTTTCCAACCTACTGCCCAACACATGACAACATTTGCCCTTCACTCATTTCTGCTCTTAAATAAAGACGGACATTTCTAGATGCTGCAGTCTGTATATAGAGATGAAATATGGCGCAGCAAAGCAGGAAAAAGATCTATCCTCTTAGGATGAGTTTCAGTCTATCCTCAGAGCCTGATGGTACTCCAAAACAAAGGTATTAATAAAATTTGAGGTCTTTCCTCAACACACAGTGACTAAAAGCTTCCTCGGTTAACTTTCAACTATATAATTTTGTGAAGATGTTATTCAAAGGTACTTGTAGTAACCCTTAGGTACTTTGGAGTAACCCTTCTCTGTATTCTAATGGTTCCAGAGGATTTTTATGGACTAAATATTTTGGATTATTTCATTGAGGGTTTGAGAGATAAGACATATCAGTTGTGCCTTCTTCTCACAAGTCTTGTAGCTTATCCTTACATGTCATCTAATCTAGCACCCTCACTACAATTAATGTTCAATCCATAGATACCTCAAGTTTATTAATTCTTATATACCATAAGTAATTAAAACCGCTTCTTGAAAGCCTCCCAAATATCTCCTTATTTTCTTTCTTCCTTCTATACAGTCCATAAAATTTACTGTGGTCAATCATGATTGAAAGATTTTTATTAATTTGTATTCTTTAGGAATATACTTTTTCTTATATAAATATTTTTATTGAGTATATTTTATTTCCAAATGTCCCCTTTTTCTCCACCTTCTTAATTTCTTCCCATAGCTTAGAACCTATGTAATGTCTACTTTTTCACAAATCTTTTTTCAACTTCTAACATCCTGTGTTGAACTTTTTAAAATGTTATGACTTGTATTATTCATTTTGTCCTCTGTGTTAAAATATTATTTAGCTGTGACTTATTGTATATGTCTGTATGTCAAATAAAATGTGACATTGTGTGGGTGGAGACTTTAAATTTTTATCTTCATGTACACACAGTTATTTACTAAATAGAAAAATACATAATTAGAAAAACATGAATAATAATAGCCATTTGTCTTTTTCTGAAAAAAATATGTATTTTTGCTTTCTTTGGATATCTATTCTCCATTATTGCTAACGGAATGCCTAAGCCAAAAATTTTGACACAATACTGTCAAGATTCTTATTCATGCTTTTAATTTTTTCTTTCATAGAATATAACTTTACTCAAAATTTCCAGGTATGGAAAACCTTTATAGGTAAAAATAATCTATAGAGAGAATGCTTAGCACTTTATTAGCTAGAGCTATTGCTGAAGAAAATATCACAAAGACAAGGTGAGCCAACAGAAGTTGATTTTTTTTTTTTTTCTGATAGTGTTCCCAACAATAGGAGAGAGAGCATATACCAAGCCTGGAAACTCAACTATGATAAAATAAAGGGAGGGAGAATTTTAAAAATCTGAAGTGGAGGGGGGGGATCATAAGCCATCTGTGTTTGCTAATTCTCTTTACAAAAAAGAAAAATAAACTTTCTCTTATTTTCACAACATGAGGTAGTTTTACAACTTGGAGCAAGGCGCCCAGTGAAGTAAGGCTCCTACACTCCCCCAAGAAACTGGGGAATGGAGTGCTATCCTCTTTGATGATTGCATTTCAGAGGGATAGCTCCCAGGTCCTTGAAAAATATAATTATGAGTTGTAAAACCAGAAAAAAAAGTCTTTCTAAAGAGATTTATATCTCAAAGGGACAGAGAAATAACTTACAGTTGCAAATTTTTTAAGCAAAAGCTGTAAGAAAAGGGAGATCAGGAAGAAGCTTGTCTAAAATCCAGTCAAACAGAGGGAAATGTTAAAACCATCTTAGTTTCTATTCATTAAAGTACAATACATTTCCTTTAGGTTCAATTATTTTTCTGTAAAAGAAATTCAACTTTAAGTTCTTAAAAATGTTTATTATTTTGAAAAATCATAGCAACTCCTTAGTAGTTTAGTCTTTTCCTGCTGATGCAACAAAATACCTTAGACTGGGTAATTTAGACATTTTATTTCTTACAGTTCTAGAAGTTGAGAAGTCCAAGATCAAAGTGCTGGCAGATTCAGCCTTTGGGTGAGGGCTGGCTTTCTGCTCCATAGATGGTGCATTGTTGTTGGGTCCTCACATGGTGGAAGGGGTGGAAGGAAAAAAACAGATTCCCTTATGCCCTGTTATAAGGGCACTAATTCTATCCGTAAGGGTAATACCCTGATGACCTAATATCACCCCCGAAGGCCCACCTTTTAATATTATCAACTTAGGTGTTAAGTTCTAAAATATGAATTATAGAGAAACACCAAGATTCAAATAATAGCATTTAGTTTCCAACTAGGTTTCATTATTGACTTTAACCCAAATATTCCTGTAATGTTTCACCTATTCCCCTGGTCATATTGTATAAATGTCCATCTTTCCACATAGTGAGTTACTAAAGGTTAGTGATTATGTGTGTGTGTGTGTGTGTGTGTGTATGTACACGTATAAATTCATGCACACAAAACACATCCCGATATATTAGAAATGTGAATATTTCTTGAATATCAATTCAGAGTAAGGATGTAGTGAATTCTAAATAACTGTGTTGATAATATTCATTCTTGAAAAATTAAAAATTTTACATATAAATGGTTATATATTTGAGAATACAGTATTCTGATATAAAATATTTTTTTAAAAAATTTTAATATTTCTAAACTTATCTTTATTATAGATATTTCAATGATTAAATGCACTAAAAATTTAGAATAATGTTTCTAATTGATAAATAAGAAAGATGAACCTCTTAAGTAGTTGTAGTGGTAATGTAAAAGCTATATTAAAAAACAATACAAGTTAATAGTACATAATGTAGCAAAGTAAAATTAATAATTGTCCAATTTTCCTGCAGTCCCCTGTTGATAATTAATCATCATTAATTATTTTAGTTCATAAAGAACTTGGTATTTTTTAATGCTCAGTAACATTAGAGATATAAAAGAGGTATAAAGCTCTATTTGTAGCACATTACTGATCTCAATGCTGTAGTTATTAAGAGATACTGGCTTATGCTAATGATTAAAATTTCTGGCCAACTTTATTACACATATTTAACATCATAAAGAAGTTCACAGTATCTGTTATGATTTCTGCTTAGAATTTTATCAAAAATATGTAAATTATTCTCTAATATTTATAGGACAAATTTATTGAATTTTGGTTATTTTATATTTAAATGCCATTTATGTTTTAGGAAAATATGATAATCTGTTGCTAACTTTTCTCTGCATTAAAAACATAAATTCCATGTATATTTTAATATTTTTAGATAGAAAACCACAGAATCTAAGTTGAGAGAGAGAAAGGGACAAAAGGGAATAGGTTGTCTAGTAGAATAAAGTTTTAAAACATAAAATAATTTTATTTTAAAACTCAAATTCACAGGCTATTTATTATAAACAGTGAATTATGCATTCTGATGTCAACTATAGAATCAATTAAATTATATGAACCCCATTATCATTTTTTCTCAGAGACTAAGTTCAGTGTTCCATCCATAGCCCATTAAGGATAAATGTTTTACACATCTTCTTCAGTAACTGTGTTGGTAGCTAAAGCATGTGAAAATTTTACCATTGGGAGTTTTTAAAAGAAATGAGAAAAAAGACACCTACAAAGAAATATTTTCAAGGAAACTTCCTTCACAGTGGATCTTTCTACTATCATAAGATTTTTTATCCAAAAAATGTACATAAAAATTTATATTTTAGAAAATATCTAAAATATAATTTAAGAAATAACCAAAATGTTTATTTTTAAATAATCAAAAACTTTATTAAACATCCTATATAAAAATCAACTATTCTAAATACCTTAAAAATGACAATATTTTAAGTAAAATTTTAATTTTAGAGGTTTCTCACTGTAGTCTCTCTTTTACTTCGTTCATTTGTATCAGAACCTTCCTTTCCCTCATTTTTCTATTGCCTTCGATTTTAATATGTGCTCATTAAGAGAATAGTTTTTCTTATCTGTTGAAGTAAATCCTAGTAAATATCATAAAGTTTATAGAGATTGATATATCTTTTATTAAACATTAAAATCATAGTGTTGCCTATCTACAAATAGAGTTTTAATTTAAATATTATTATTTATAAAGTGCATTTTTCCTAAAATGCTTTAAGTTCCTTATGGATTTTTATTTGGTATACAAAACAGAAAAACAAAACCAAAAACAAGTATGTCTTAATATTCTAGAATACAGAATACAAGTCAATATTTCTACCAAGTAATCATGGTAAAATAGAAATACAAAATATGCTATGTGATTTTGTATATTACACAGTAATAATTAGAAACTATATATTTGGGAGGAGATAATTTTGGAACCAGATATTGAGAAGACAGTCTCTAGAACAAGCTATATAAGATGAATAATCGGTCAGTAGAGCTCAGTGTATACAAAATACAAAATAAGAATATCTAGAAAAGATAGCAGAATGGCAGTGATAGAGTTAAGAAGCATGTGAGACTTTAGAAAATGCTAGAAGGAAGATGGTCTACGTTTTTTCTAAACTCAGAAATAAACTAGATGTAAATATTCAAAAAGTTAATAAAGTTACAATATATGATTTAAGAAGATATTTAAAAACATGGATAATTTTCTACCATAATATTTTCCAAATTATATTCAAATAACTAGTTCTTAAAACATTCACAGTGATTCTGTGAGTAAAAGTGTTTTATAATATATTTAAGTACAATGTTTAATAAATGAACAGATTTTTAATAAAAGAGAATTCTCCAGGCTTTAATATGACATATAGTTCATTGTGAATCTCTAAAGAGGGGTACTGAAGACATTATATCAAACTTATTTGACTCATAAGGTATCTGTAAGGCAGGAGCTCCACAGTACATAATTTTGGGAAAATACTCTACCCTTAATTTAAAACATTTTTGTATGTTTTCTATTGTAGCCGATAAAATCAGTTACTGATAAAATAATGAGTGATGCATGATATTTTAAAGTATTTGCCAAATAATCTCACTGTTATATAGGACTATTAAGATATTTTAATAAAAAATAACTTTTTAAAAATTCTATACTTATATAAGACTCATTTACTGCATATTAAGTTCACAATGTAATAATGAAAATATGCAAGCAAATTCTTAGTTTATGACTACCATTATGGAAATGCCTTCGTTTTTTTTTTTTTTTCTTTTTTTTCCTTAGGCTCTTCAAGTGAAACAGTGGGAGTGGAGAAGGAACAAAGGAATCTGTAACTGGTTGTGATCAATTAGTTATAAACACCACTGCACTGAGATGAGCCTACTTTAGCGATTTTTTTTTTTTACTGTTTTTCATCTATTTATACTGTATCATTCTCCTATTCAGTATTGATCATAACTTATTTTTATACAAAATCTTATTTTTAAAAATTGTTTCTAATTTTATATCTCATTAATTATTCACAAACACCTTGCAGAGTAGAAGCAGCAGATATAATTTTCCTCATTTGAAATACAAGGAAATAGATAGATATGGAGGAATTACATGCTAGTGTCCCCAAGAAAGCAATGTAACCAAGTACCATACTTTTTATTCTGTTAGGCCTGCTTTGGGGGCACCTGCTTTATTAGGCAATTATTTTAAAAATTCTTAAAAAATATATTTAGTATTTAGTTTGTGCAATGTTTAATCGGTATTTTTGTTTGTTTGTTTGTTTGTTACTGACAAATAGTTGACTTCTAATCTAGAGACATTTCACTTTTAGAAATTAAAACTTATTCAATAATGGTGCCTTGCAGCAGACTTAGAAGAAATGTTTATTCCTCCACTTAGAGGTTCAGCTTCAAAACAATGAATATTATGCACATAACCTGAAGTCTGCCAAAGGAACAGGCTTGCTAAGTTCTCTCACTGAAAATCAGCCCAGACTCTTCTGGCTATTCTGAATTATTCTTTCTACATGTTAAGTTTAAACATTATCAATCTTTGATTTTTCCTTTCCTCATAAAGAATATTATACATTTTCATTTAACAAGTTCAATTCATTGAAATAATTGTGAATTAGCAAATGGACACCTAAAACACATAAAATGAATATGAAATATATAGTTATTTGAAATGTTTTTAAATGATACTCTCTTACTTATAAACCAAAAGAAATTTTATCCATTTTTCCTGCTTTATGGTAGTGCTAAAAATTTTAAAAGATACCATTTATTGGAACAAAGCTCAAAACTAAGCAAGTTCCAACAATCATCTTGAAAAACAATCTCAAGTTTCCAGAGTATAGTCATACTAATTATTAAATAGTTATTAATAAAAGCACAAATGAAATTAAAGATAAAATATTAGAAAATAGAATCATTTTAGTCTAATATTCTATAAACAAAAAAATAAACACAGATATGTATGTAATGTCTTTGATATAAAACTAAATTATGCTTGAATCATTGTAATGCATTATTATTTATATATATGATGAAATTATCATGGATATATACATATAAAGATAAAATATTTTAAAGTATCAAATTAAATAATAAGAACATATTTCTAATACAATTGTAATTTAATCTAAACATATTTACATGTAAAAATAGACCTCTATAATTAAATTTCAACAGAAAACTAGAAATGCATTTAACTGTAAATTTCTACAAAGTGATTGTACTCTAAAAAGTACTTTTTAATTGAACATTTTATGTTCAAGTAATAAATGCCTAATTTGTAAAATGTTCCATGTCTTAATGAGAAGCATGTATACTCTGCAGTTTTTGGGTAGAATGTTCTGTAAGTGTCACTTAGCTCTATTTCTTCTAGTGTTCACTTTAAGTACATTGTTTCCTTCTTGATTTCCTCCCTCCCTGATCTGTCTAGTGTTGTCAGTTGGGTGTTAAAGTCCCCCACTGTTATTGTATTGTTGTCTGTCTCTTAGGTCTAGTAGCATTTGATTTATGAATCTAAGAGCTTCAGTGTTGAGTGTGTATGTATTTATGATTGTTGTATCTTCTAGTTGAATTGAGCCCTTTTTTATTGTATAATGATAATCTTTGTCTTTTTCTATTGTTGATTTAAAGTCTGTTTTATCTGATATAAGTATCTTCTACTACTTCTAGCTACTGTTGCTTACACTTGGTTTCCATTTACAGGGAATATCTTTTTTCACTCCTTTACCTTGAGTATATAGAAGCATTTATCGGTTAAGTGGGAGCATATTTAGGTTTTGTGTTTTTATCCATTCCACCAATCTATATCTTTTAAGTGGGGCATTTAGTCTTTTTACCTTCAAAGTTACTATTGATTTGTGAGATTCTGTTCATGACATAATGTTTGTTAATTATTACCTGGTAGCTATGTATTCCCAAAATGTAGTTTTTTTATAACACCTGTGAAGTTTTTGGTTTCATGTGTTTTTATGATGGTGAGTATCAACCTTTCATCTCCATGTTTATAACTTTCTTGAGTATATCTTATATGGCCATTCTAATGGTGAGAAACTACCGTAGCATTTGATTGTCTGGAAAAGACTTTATTTCTTCACCATTTATAAAGCTTAGCTTAGTAAGATACAAAATTCATGCCTTATAGTTTTTTCCTTTAGAATATTGAAAATAGGATCTTGTCTCTCCTGGCTTGTAAGATTTCTGCTGAGGAGTCTGTTGTTTGTCTGATGGGCTTTCCTTTATAAGTGATTAGAGTATCTCTTACCATGTAAAGAAATTAACTCAAAATGGATTAAAGACATTAATGTATGACCTGAATGTATAAAAATTCTAGAAGAAAACCTAGGAAAAACTCTTCTGGACATTGGGATAGGCAAATAATTTACAAATAAGACTCCAAAAGCAAATAAAAAAATTAAAAAAGGGAACACAAACTAAAAAGATTCTGTTTGGCAAAAGAAATAATTAACAGAGTAAATAGACAACCTATAAAATATGAAACATATTTGCAACATACAAATCTGGAAAGGACTAATATCCAGAATCTACAAGGAACTCAAACAACTCAACATGGGAAAAAAAAAATTAAAAGTTGGCAAACAACATGAAGAGACATGTTTCAGAAGAAGGCATAAAATGACCAACAAACGTATGAAAAATGCTCAACATCACTAATCATCAGAGAAATAAAAATTAAAATCACAATGAGATACCACATTACCCCATCAGAATGTTCATTATTAAAACATCAAAAAACAATAGATGTTGGTTAGGATGTGGGAAAAATAGAAGTCTTATGCACTATTGATGTGAATATAAATCACTACAATCTCTATGGGGAAAAGTATGGACATTTCTCAAACAACTAAAAATAGATCCACCATTCAAACCAGCAATTCCACTTCTGGATATCTAACCAAAGGAAAAGAAATCAAAAAGACACCTATGCTCATATGGTTATTACAGCAAAATTCAGAATCAATATAAGTGCTCATCAACTGATAAGTGGATAAAGAAAATGTAAAGATATATTTACCTATGGTGTGTGTGTGTGTATACACACACACACACACACACACACACACACACATCATGGAGTACTATTCAGCAATAACAAAGAATGAAGTAATGTCTTTTGCTGCAACTTGGATGGTATTAGAGGACATTATCCTAAGAGAAATAACTCAGGAATGGACTATAGAATACTGCATGTTCTCACTTATAAATAGGAGCTAAATTATGACTACACAAGGGCACACAGAGTGATATAATAGACACTGGAAATTCAAAAGGAAGGATGGTGGGATGGGGTGAGGGATAGAACATTATCTCTTGGGTACAGTGAATATGATTCAGACAATGGGTACTCTAAAAGCCCAGACTTTGTCACTACACAATATATCCATGTAACAGAACTGCACTTGTACATCCTAAATTTATTTTTTTAAAAACATGATGATTTAACCCATTTCACATTTAGTGGTTATCTTTTTGCCTACGTATTAATAAATTTTTCAAAATAGAAAATAGTTCTGAAAAAAGGTAATTTTTGTAGCAAAGTAACATAGAGAACAAATAGGAAACTCAGTTATTCTGTTTGTCTCTATCCTTCAATACTGTGAAAAAAGAAAGAAAATTTATAAAATTTTAAAATAATTTTATATCAAAATAATATAGTCAACAAATATACTTTAATTTTAATATTTTGCAATTTTTTGAATTTTCTCAAAACCACAAACCTTAGTGATTTAGACAAATATATTGGTAATATTAAGTAACAGTATTTATCCACAAAAGTAAGAAAATTCTGTTTTAAAGTAATATAAATTTATTTTAAACAGTATTTAAATGCAATCTTTTTTGCATTCAACCCTATACATTTTTTAAAAAGAACACAATGAAATATACAAAGATGATTTAATAAATACAGAAATACAAATTAATTCATTTAAAATAAAAATAGTAAGGACACTCTTGTTAGACAGTGAGGGACCTCCAGCTCTCCTAGGGACAAAAATGGATGCCCCACCTTGGTGCTGCCTTGAGCAATTGTCACACCTGGGGAAGAAGTGCCACCATGCCAGTCTGCTCTTGGTTCTTGTTGTGTTCTTGGCCTACGAATTACCAGACACACAAGTGTCTTGTCCAGCCTCTCAGTGGACTGTTATGCTAGTTCTTTGACTCCTTGCTTGGAAAAAAAATGACAAGCAGGACCAGTGTATCAGAGTGACCAAAAACAGGAAGCATTTTCACAGGAGTAATTTTGTATTATAAAATGAAACAGGTCTGTCTCCACCAGTAGAGAGAGACAGACTGACTCACTGACTTACTGATTAACTGACTCTGTCTCTGGGAATTCTTGAGTTGTTTCCTTTAATTGGCCAATTCTGGGGAAGGGCTTTCAGGAGGTGTGGGATATTACCAAATGATTAACAGGTATTCTCAAAGTTATATCTGCATTTTCAAGCTCCTTCTCTAAAAGCCCTACCTGGGAGGGATGAACCACAATGCAGATTTAAGCTAATGACATAATAATTAGCCTAAGGTTATTCTAGGTCACTCTCCAAATCCTATTATGCCTAGGCTGGGGAATTCCCAAATTGGTAAAGGGTGCCTCCTTCTCCAGGTGTAGCAGTTGTTAGGGATAGAATTACGGATGGGGCAAGACCAAACACAACGTATGCCCTTATCTTTCCTCCCAGGTGGGGCAATTGCTTGAGGCAGCACCAAAGCAGGACACCCTTATCCCTAGAAAAGCCAGAGATTCTAACTCTCTACCTAACATTAGGACAAGGACAGCTGCCTCACCTTGGTGCTACCCCACCTTAATCCTGCCCCAAGCCATTGCCAAACCTGGGGGAAGAAGGAATGCCAAACCAATCTGCAAAAGAATTCAGAGAATTCCCCAGTCCCCAGGCCAAATAGCCCAGACACAATAGGGTCTGGAAAATGACCTAGAGGAACCTAAGGCTAATTATCATGTCATTAACTGTCCATCAAAGTGGTTCAATGGTGACCTTTGAACCATGAGGAGGGCCTAATCCAGATAATGTAAAATAGGACCCCAGACCATAAACCATAATCAGGGCTTCTTATTAGGACAGGGGGCCTGTTCTTCATCTCTGGTGAATATATCCTGCTCTTGCTCTATAAAACTACCTGGATCTTCTTCAATAAACTTCATTTCATGCTGGCCTTGCTATCAATCTGTCTGGTCATCCTTAGGCCAAGAGCACACCAAGAACTGAGAATAGACTACCAACCAGACACTCTGTTATTGCAAGGTAATTTAAAATTCATTAAACACTATTCAACATAGAGTATCTCACACTCTCCAATTTAGGATATGTTCCCATTCTAATTGTGATCTTTCCATTACAGGCCACATTTTACTATCAAATCTGGTAGCCACTAGAGCAGGATGACAAAGAGTATCAACTTTTTAATCACATCCTGTATTTGACACATATTTTTATTAGGTGGGGAAGAGAAATAAATAAACAGATAAATAAATGATTTATTCATAAAACATAAGAATAAAACAATAAGAGTAGAGGCCCTGGAGCCAGCCTGTGTGGATTCAAATCTTGGCTTAGTACTGATTAATTATGTCTAGAAAAGTTGCATAATTTATAAGTGCCTCATTTTTCTTATTTTTAAAATGAGAACAATTAAAGTACCTAACTCCTCATAGGTTTGTTCTGTAGTGTATGTAGAACAAAAAGTGCTTTCCTTTATAAAAAATAGGTGCATAGGTATTCCAGGAAAATGTGTCTCTAAACCATAGAAATTATTTAAAAAAGGAAAATCTGGAGCTCATAGTGCTATAGACATATTTGTTGTCATTTTCACATTTGAAGAAATTTAAGGAAGATACCGCTTGTAAATTACTTCAGATTAGCAGATAAATTCCTAATTTAATTGTGATAGAAAGAGAGAGGGAGTATAGATTTTAGCCAAAAAAGTTACACATTGTTACATGCAGACTGATAATGTATTAAGAAGTTTAAATGTGAATATTGCCTAACAATGATATTTTTTGA
Organism: Avahi laniger; assembly: GCA_963575035.1. Classification (NCBI taxonomy): domain Eukaryota; kingdom Metazoa; phylum Chordata; class Mammalia; order Primates; family Indriidae; genus Avahi; species Avahi laniger. The sequence continues at coordinate 5,812 of CAUYSK010064648.1, read as the reverse complement.
TTTTGATCCTAGTAATTATTAGAAGGTGATAACATATTCTCTCTTGGTTATTATTCAACAAACTTGATAAAACTGTTGTTAATGGAAAAAAAGCCAAACTCTGTAAAGTAATTTTAAAGCGATTTACTCTGAGCCAAATTTGAGGACCATGGCCCAGAGCCACGTACAAGAAGCCTTGAGCAAGGGGACTCGGTGTGGCTAGGTTACAGTTTGGTTTTACACATTTCAGGGAGACAGGGGTTACAGGTAAAGTCATAAATCAACATGACGGTGGCATACATTGGTTTGGCCTAAAAAGGTGGGCCATCTCAAAGTGGGGACTTATAGGTTACAGGTTAGTTTAAAAATTCTTTGACTTGTAATTGGTTAAAGACATGAAGCTTTATCTAGAGGCTTGGAATGTTCTAAGATAAGAAACTCTTAATCAGAGCTAAGCCACTGGACATATATTTGTCCGTAAATTGAGGACCTGCAGGTTTGTCTTGCATACGCTTAGGCCTGTTAATGGGTTACGAAGGATGTCCCCAAGAAGGGAGGGGGCCATGATGAGCCACATCTGACCTCCCTCCTCATGGCAGGCAATTTGGTTTTAGGATATTTCTTTGGCCAAGAGGAGTCCATTCTGTCAGCTGGTGGGGGCTGAGCCTTAAGATTTTATTTTAGTTCTCACTGTCTATGAACAATCCTAAAGCTATAGGGCAAATTTCCTGTGAAGAAAAAATTATCTGTTATCATTCATAAGAGAACATGTTGTTTATCATAGTTCTGATTCCTGAAAAAAAGATTGAGTCACTTCAAAAGTAGTTTTTCTGGGTCTACAAATCTAGACCACATTCATTTTAAAGTTCTTTAGTATTAAAATATAATTTTTCATTACCAACATAAATAAGTTCTTTATATAATATTAAAAACTAGACAACAAAAACAAAAACAGGTAAAGTCATGTAATACGAAAGACCTCTGGTTCACTTTGACCATCATGTATGCAAATTATTCAATAAGAATTTACCTGAAATATTAAATAGACAATGAAAAATAGTACAGGCCCTGTGCACTACAGCTCCTTGATATACAAACTAAAGCAGTGTTGTTTTTTTTTTTTTCTTAGAAAGCTAGTACTAACCAAATATGGAGATTGACACATTAAAATGTTCCCCTACTTACAGCATTTTAATTAGAGCAAGTTCAGGAGAGAAATCTCATTTTCACAGGCATCAGTCATCTGTAAAATCCCTAGCTTTTGCTGAATGCAAATTCATTCTAAAATATACATGCCAAAAGATAAGTAAAGTGTGAAAATTTTCCCAATAGTTATTGAAGAATTCTCTGATGGTTTATGGTTGAGCAACTTTAATTTTTTACATACATTTTCTAAATTACTAATTTTTCATTTATTTCAATCTAATTTCAGAATTATTAGTGCACAAAGTTATTCCATGAATCTCTCCTTCAGTTGCTAAGAAAAAAAAAAAATGACACTATAGTAAAAAAAAAAGGGCCACCAAGTAACTGTAAAGAATTGTAATTAGGATAACCGGAAAGAGTTTGAGAAAAGTAAAACCAGATAAGAAAAGAAAATAAGACTCAGGCAATTCAACTTTTTATTAACCACAAAGTGAGTATCTTTAATCTAGTTTAAGGGATCTCAATTCATTAAGAAAAATTTAAAAAGGCCTTACAGAGGCTTTAAAGCACTGTTCTTTACTACAGAGTAAAGTATAAGTATACGTAAACCACTATGAGCTGCATTATAAAATGTTGCTCAATGCTGAAGGCAAAGAGTGATAAGGTTCAAGCCCTGTAGCCCTAAGCATTGTCAACATTAGTCAGTTAGTAGATAAGAGAAATATGAGCACTTTGGTGTCTTTATTTCAACTGTACCCTTCACCTAGCATATTTTTCTTCCCTTTTCTTTATGTCAATCTTGATAACATTCTTCTCACTCTTCAAGGTGCTTGCTAGTCTGCGGTAGGCTCCCTAAGGAGTGAGTTAATATCTTATGAGACCATGTAAACCTAGCACTTAGTACCGTGCTGGTAATATTTTAAACACTTGAAGTGTGTCAGTGGATGAAAGTCTAACTCAAATTTCTTCTTCATTTCTGGCACCAGAGATCAATCCTACCTGCAGATTAATTCCCACCTTTCCTAAATAGATGTAACTGATTGTGTTTGTTCCTAAATCGATTGTAGTACTCATTAGATTATATTATTCTTAGTGGATAAATGATGTGCTATCCATCCTCCTGTTGCAAGTGTGTGCACTAGCTACTGAGCTATTTGAGAAAAATGATATGTCTTAATCAACTTTTAATTCCTAGCATCTATCACACTATGAGGAACGTAATAGATTCTCAATATATTTCAAATTAAAATTCAAAGATAATTGGAAGATCTTTCCTGGAACGAATAGCTAAAAGAAATAAAATTTAGAGAAATACATATATGTATGCATGTATACACACACACACACACACACACACACCCCGCTACCTATGTGCTAAAGTTTATTTCCAATCATCTCAGAGAAATATAATCAATAAATTAAAATGAAATGAGTATTTAAAACAAAATCAGTGTTTTGTGCATTTTTATCAGCCGTTTTTTTTTTGTTTTGTTTTTTTTTGAGACAGTTTCACTCTGTTTGCTGGGCTAGAGTGCCATGGTATCAGCCTAGCTCACAGCAACCTCAAACTCCTGGGCTCAAGCAATCCTCCTGTCTCAGCTTCCCAAGTAGCTGGGACTACAGGCATTCACCATCATGCCCAGCAAATTTTTTCTATTTTTAGTAGAGACAGGGTCTCGCTTTTGCTCAGGCTAGTCTCAAACTCCTGACCTCAAGCAATCCTTCTGCGTCTCTCAGCCTCCCAAAGTGCTAGGATTGCAGGTGAGAGCCACCACGCCTGTCCTATCATCCTCAATCCATTAAAAAGAGATTACAGTGTCTAAACATTAAATAATCGCTTATAGGCTAATTAAATATGCTTAAAATATTGTGACCTCCAATCTATATTAATATGTATGCATGTGAATTTTTTCCTATAATTTTCCATATGATGGAATTTCCTTAAAGTAACTCTATTGTGCCAATTTATTAATAGCATTATTTAATGTTAAATGAACGTTCAATCCAAAATATCAAATGATAATGAAATGAGAAATTATATGTCTATTTTGCAAGGAATATCACATTTATTCATATGAATATAATAAATATAAAATGAACATTAAATGGTGTGTTATTAACATTTTAAATATTTCTAAATTTATATTTGAAGTGAAAATAAACACTCAATGAATTTTATTTTCCATTTAAAAATTTTACTTTTAAAATGAATGTCTATTTAAATATATTGATATAAACTTTAGATATATAGAATGTTAATTCTTTAATAGTATATGTCTTGCTTCAATGACATGATCTTAAAACTTAACAGATATACAACAATTTCTTTATGAAAATGACATGTAAATTCAGAAAGAATTTAAGAGATAACATGACAAACCAAATAAACCACAATTCTAACAAAATTTTTGAAGCTGTTGGATTGCAGAAAAATGTGTTAACAGCTTTTAAAATAAACAAAAAGTCTACAGAGCTAATAGTAGAAATAGAATGACAAATATGTAAAAATTGACATTTCATCAGTGTCATATATATGACATTGTAAGCCATGACGGGATGGCTCGCAAAAGATTCTGGCATGTCCTTAACACTCAATCGTGACCCCCACCGACAGCCACTATCTGCCATTATCCATTGAAACTCTGGTTAAACAAACCATCATCTACTTTCCTTGACAACCCCTGGGGTCTCCACTCTTCTTCCAAACCTCTTCTTCTCTCCGTGCTAATACATCATCAGAAACTCTTCCCCTCTGTGGTCTTACAGCACTTACTACCATTGACATATTGTGGTGAAATCCACTGTTGGTTCCATTAGAAAATAATTTCCTAGAGGTCAGGGATACATAATTGTAATTACATCCCTTAACCCCACATAGTCCTGGGTGCATAGTAGCCATTCAAGAATGTGTGAGGTGAAGTCATTTGCCTCATAAATAGAAAAGTAATAAAATCATGCATGGAATGGAATTTTCATACATTTTTTTCTTCTTAAATATGGTGTCTCAACAAGGAGAATCAAATAAACTATTTGAAGACATGTGCATATGATTTCATGTGAGATTTTCAAGATGTATGACCATAGTTCAGAAACAGTAGTATTTTTTTTTTTTTTTTGTGGAAATGGCTCATCTTCAGATTCTGCTTGAACCAAGATATTCCATAGTAGATCTAATCCATGAAATACTTATTAGTAAAGGATATAAAGTATAGTTTCAAAGCTACTAAAAAGGAAGTACAGAGAAGTACTAGTTATTATTTGGTAGATAATCCTTCTCGGCATCTTCCTCCTGGGTTTGCAATATTCTCTTTGGCCCTTAGTCCCCAAGCACCAACAGGGATATTAGAGTTGACTATAGCCAAGTATAAAGAACAAAAGAATCACATTCCTCCCTTGAATGGCTGCTATTACTCAAGCTAGTAGCATAACATGCATACATGTCACAATGGTAGATTTTTACTCAGTTGCTGTCTGATTTGCATTGTGGACCACACTTCTGTCAGCTACTTTTCACTGTTGCAAGAAGAATTTAATCAGAGCTGCTGTTAGAGCACCTTGCTTTGGGACTGTCTAGCTTTTTACACAGAGTTGGAAGTAATGTGGAGCATTTATGTGTTTATATTGCATTTAGGCAAATGGTTTTTAAGGATAAGTGTTGGCAGTTTCCCACATCTGTGCAAGAACATATGTTCAAAGTCTCTTTTACCTAATGCAGAAGCAAATGACCTACACTGCCATAAATATGAGAGAAGAGACTAAACTCTCAAACACTGGGACATACACACAACTTTATTTCTGATATTTAACACTTACATAATTCTTCTTCCAATCTTTCCCTCCTCTGTTACATAAAATTTGCATAAACACATTAGACTTTTTCCTGTATTTTGAAATATGAGCTTAGATTTTGAGAAATGGCCCAAAAATATAGTTAAAAATATTATATTAATAATATGAATTATAAAGTATTACAGAGTATATTTTAATTGATATCTGTAGTTCATTTTTTTGCCTACACTAAAAGAAAGCTGTTAATAATTATGCAACAACCTAATACTTCTATTGTTTAATAGTTTAAGAATATTTACCAAATTGGAATAAATTCATGCATGAAATTATTTGCAGTTCATTTTAAGCTCTGTCTTCGGTAGCTATCATCAAATAAATAACAAGATTTATCTGAGTACATTTCTAAAAGTAGTATCAGGAAAATTATATGCCTATGTGAGTAGAAGTAAAAACCTTAATTTGTATTGGTATAATTTTGGTTAAACTACAGGCAAAGTTGATTAATTTTGTAATAGGGAAACAAGACAAATCTAAAGATGTCACAATAAAAAAAAAAAAAAACTTCAATAGAGTGAGCATAATCTCCATATGACAGATTTGCATTATGACATTTACTCTCATATTATTATAAGACACACCACACAAATAAAACTCTGTAATAAGTCTATGATATTAACAGTTTTGCATCAAAACAATAGTTCTTTTTAAAATTTTTAGTTAACGTTAAAATGTCAATTAACATAAATTAATAATATAACTTAAGAATAAAATAACTTATTTATCTTATTATTTTCTAGTGATTATCAACCAAGAGAATTTGAGAAACTGTTTTCAAATACAGCTATCCCTTCTTATCAATGGGTTCCATATCCATGGATTCTTTTTTTTTTTTTTTATT